>ML851203.1:42164-53312 GCA_009831015.1 Picea engelmannii
ATAGCTACCAAAGGATGAGACCATTAGAACGTCGTTCACCACTTTGGAGGAATTATTGCAAGTGTGAGGGAAAAACTCATGGGAAATCAACCAGGCTGAAAAGCCCAGTTGATAACCTGAGGATAAAAAACCCTCGGTGAAAACTCTCCCAATGAAAACATCCCAAGGTACTTGACCTAACTATGATCCATGCAGACTTATTACATTATTAACCCACACAGGGGTGCGGAAATTTCGTTTACAAAATTTTGTGCTGGAGGCATAAAATGCCCAGTAGAACCAAACTGTCTTCAACATACTTGCATCTGATGATGCACATCTTCATGGCACATGAGTTGACCCCCTAGCTGAATAGGCGGTCAACACCTCCCAAGTCACCCTTTTTGGTGGTGGAACAATAACAACTGGATGCCTAATTAAACTACCTTCCAATCCTTTGCCCTTTCTTAGTTACCCAAGATCCACAAAGTGGCAAGGGGAGGGAATACGGGGCAAAGGTGAAGCACAAATATGGTTACTTTGCAATGAATTAAATAATCAGACAAGCCTTCACGATATTGTAAGGATGACTTAGGCCAATCTCTTTGCAAGGTGTGGGCAAAATAAATAACTTAAAAGACTTGGAAAATTAAAGAACAACCCCACAACAATGACACAAGTGGAGGACAAGCCTACCGTTTTGGCCAAGGTGGGTATAACAAAAGAATTTAAATGACTTGGAAATCAAAGAGCAACCCCACAACAATGGCACAAGTGGAGGACAAGCCTACCGTTTTGGGCCTTGGCCAAGGTGGGTGTAATAAAATAAATGCAAGAAAATAAATTTAAACCTATCCTTCACGATATTGCAAGGATGGCTTAGGCCAATCTCTTTGCAAGGCATGGGCAATATTTCCTAACTAATTACAATATTAGATGTTTATATTTATTTGTGAGAAGGCAAGCCCAAGAGACTCTCTTGGGTTGCTTACAATGCTTTAGAAGAAGAGAGATGAGACGAGATTTGGTATCCCAACTTTAGGATGTTTTTTTGAGTGTTTTGGGGGCCCAAAACAAGTAGCACCTCCCTTTATCTTGGTGATAACCTGCATAAAACAATAAGCTAAACTTGCTTAAAAATGCTACACACCACTTAAGAAAAGGATTAATTTCTGTTAGAACATAAAACAGAAATTTATATGTGAGAATATGAACATAAAAGTGAAGTTTCAATGACTATTTTAGATCATAAGAATGCTTGTAAATGAGAGAAAATGATGGAAATAAGAATAGAGAAATAATAGAAACTTTGGATGATTGAATAAGTGAACCCCCAAATCTGAAATTCACTCCTCCAATCTTTTAGTGACCTACAAACAAGTATGCTCTTGCTACACAAGACAACAAGGAGGTGAGAGCATCTATTAAGTTTGCAAAATACTTTCCAAACTTGAAAGAAACTACCACAAAACTAATAGGAATACTACTACCAATTATTCCCAAGAAAAATACTTTGCTTGGGTCTCCAAGTTAAACTAGTGAAAGAAAAAATATACAAGAAATGAAATGTAGCTATATCACCTCACAAGAACACCATGAAGAGCACCAAGAAGACTCCCAATGCACACAAGAGATCCTCCAAAGCTTCCTTTATTATCCACAAAATGTTGCTACAAATATTTGTAGCAAGATTTACAATGAGAGAATGGGAGAGAGAGGGAAAAGAATGGGAGAAATTTTGGCATAATAGAATTGCAATGAGAATAGATGATGAAATGAGGAGGGGAGGCACTCTTTTATAGTTGAGGGAGAGGGAAGACCCCTCTTGGATGAGCTCCAAGTGTCACACATCCAAGGGAAGGAAGTCATCTCAAGGGGGCGCTCTTTTAGGGTTTAGTGAGTGGGTGAGGCTTGAGGGGTGAGTGGGGAAGGCGGAAAACACCTTTCGCAATAATCAAACATGTAGTTAGGGTCAAAATGGGGTATACCCAAATTTTTGGCCACCCTCTTGCTTTATTTTTTAATTTCCATGTGTTCATGAGCAAAGGGGGTGCCCCTCTTCTTAGGGAATGACCACTAGAGGTTTTTGGCTTAGCAAGGGGGGTTCTTCTAAGTGAAAATCCACTTTCCCAACTTAGGAATCCTTTTCCCACTCTTTCTCATGACTTTAGTCACTTTTACAAAATTTGGCTATTTTAATTTAGCCAATTATTTGTTGATTTTTGACTGACTTGGACTCCTCATGGACAATGACCTAGCAAAACTTGTCCAAATGAGATAAGACTTGGTCCAAGGGTGTAGGGGGTCATAAACCATTTGATTTGAGTACTCATACCCCTATACAAAATCCTTAAGGACCATTTTTTTACATTTTACATAAAAAATAATTAAAAATTCTCAGTTTGCGGGAATTTTAATTATTTAAAAAATCCTATCAAAACTTAACGGAATTTCGCAAGACTCTAGGATATGTCTAGCATGGTCATTTACAACACTTCTAAACCTTAGTCATCCATTGGGCTCTATCATTAGAACACCTTTCACCACTTTGGAGAATTTATGTGAGTGAAAAACTCAAGGATAATTAAAATTGCAGTTAAGCAAGATTAATTACTTGAGGAAAAAAAACACTCGATCAAAGGACTTCCCTAATGATAAAGTCCTAGGTAACTAGACAAAAATTGACTCATGCTAGCATATTACAATATTATCCCATGCAGGGGAGCATACATTTCAAGTACATAGAAAGACGTGCCGGGGGCAAAATTTGCCCTATTGAGCCAAAAGTCTGCAAACTGGTTGTACCACTAAGCACATATCTTCATGGCATATGACGTTGACCCCTAGTCGAAATAGGTGGTCAACATCTGGTTCCACATGGGGATGTATGTTCGATCTCTTTGGAAGGAGAGCATGCGAGAACCTTAGAATTTACAAAACAAAGTGCTCACCAATATCCAACATAAGTACATGTGTAAAATAATAAACCATAAATAAATGAAATGATATTGACAATAATCACATAAATGAAATGATCATACAATGAACTCTATACATAAATGGAATAATACAAAAATGAAATAATCAAAGGAAAAAGGTTAGAGATACGTTACAAAGGGTGCCCCTTTGGACACCAAGTTGCTCATCAGTTGAAAAAAAGCTTGAGCTGTTGCCCATTCCTTGGAATATTCATGGGCTCACCATCCAAATGGCTGAGGTGGAAAGAATTAGGACCTGCTATTTCCTGGATCACATATGGACCCAACCACAAACTGTCAAACTTCCCATGCTTGCCAGGTTTTTCTTTTCCTTTATCCCATAACAACACTGTATCCCCAATTATGAAGTCCCTCTACCTTGCTGATTTATCAAATGCCTTTTTAACCTTTTTCTGATTCTTGCAATTCTGATCATAAGCTTTTCTTCTGTTTTCATCTAACTCAATCATCTGATTGATCTTGTTTTGAACTGCATCCTTTTCTGTGGAAAAATCCTTAAGTAAACAATATGCGGGAAGTTTAAGGTGTATTGGCAATCGAACATCTATACCATAAACCAAGTCAAATGGACTCTTTCCTGTTGCAGCCTTCTTAGTTATTCTATCTGCCCATAATGCATACTTGATTTTACTATCCCATGACCTTTTGTTTTCCCCAACAATTTACTTCACTATGGTCATTAAATTTTTATTACTTGACTCAGCTTGACCATTTCCTTGGGGATAATAATCTGATGCATGTGATAAGATAATGCCATATTTGAAACAAAAAGAGGACATTTCTGCTGAGCAAAAGGCTTTTGCATTATCTGTTACTATTTTTGAAGGCACACCAAATCTAGTTATGATCTTGTCTTCAAGAAAATCCATGACAACCTTTTCAGTTGCTGATTTAGTAGGGATGGCTTCAACCCATTTGGTGAAGTAATATGTGGCTGTTGAGACCCATGAATAACCATTACTTGAATTATCCTTGAATTTTCCTATGAAGTCCAAACCCCACTGCTGAAAAGGTGCTTCAACCACTACTGGTTGCAAAGGGAGGGCAACTAACTTCTGCTTTCCACTGAAAAGTTGACAAGGCTAACATCTTCTTACAAACTGATGGACATCTGAAAAAATGGTGGGCCAATAATATCCCACTCTAAGGATTTTATGAGTTGTTGTCTTAGCTGCGTCGTGGACACCACAAAATCCAGCATGGAATTCATCCACCAGTTTTTTGGCTTCAATTTCATCAACACATCTAAGGATTATTCCATCCTATCCCATATTTAGTGAGGACATACTTAGATGATTTTAATCTTAAAGCTCTTTTCTTATGACCCACTAGATGGCTTGGATATGTGAGATTTTTAAGATAGAAAATTATATTTGCATACCACTCAACCTGTTCAAGTCTTAATATGTTTTGGGAATACTCTGGAACATCATTCTGACAAATCATATCCAAAGCCTTTTCATTTCCCTCAGTCAACATTTTAGCTAGACCTTGCCCCATTGATTAATTTTGTGGGTTTGATTTCTAAGTCATAGTCCTGGATTTTAGCAATCCATCTTCCCCTTGTACCTATTCCTTCTAATTGAGATAATACATCTTTAACTGCTGAATTATGAACATACCCAATTACTTTGGAGTATCTAATGAAGACATTGAAATGTTTTAGGGATTTTACCAAGGCATATGCCTGTTTTTCAAACATGGGGTATTTTAACTCTGCATTTTGCAAGGCCCTACTCATGTAAGCAATTGACTGATCTTGGCCTTGGTTATTTTTTTGAAGCAATATACCAGCAATGGTATCTTCAAAGGCAAAGGAGAAAATTTGAAAGTCCTTGGAATAATCCAGACTTATGAGGACAGGAGCTTCAGATATGGCACTTTTAATTTCTTTGAAAGCTCTCTTGCTTGTTGATGATTGCAGCTTGATGAGTCATCCTCCAGATCGTTCTCCTCTGGACTGAGTTGAGACATCTGTGAGAGCCCATGTGTTGGGTGTGCCCATGTGATGGATGTATGTCAGACTCTGGACTGAGTTGTGATGACGTGTGGTCTCTTGTCTACTCCTCTGGACTGAGTTGAGATGACTTGAGATGGTCTCCTGCCTTGTACTCCTATGGACTTAGTTGAGTCGGCCTGAGATGGTTCTCTAGATGGTACTCCTGTGGACTCAGTTGAGTGATCTGTTGAGTGTGACGTCCCTGTGGGTGAGCACAGGTGGACGTGTCCCTAGTGGCTAAGCACTAGAGGATGTGTGGATCCCTTGCTATGTTGTCCGAGAGTAAGATTTGTTGTAATCGTAATTATGTTGTGAAGGGTACAAATCGGTCCCACCATGTGAAAGATAATTAATATTGTGTAATGATTAATTATATTATTGAGTTAAAGAGGTCGGCCCTATTGTGCCAATAGACACACCTATTGCTGTGTCAGGTCTTGTATAAATAGGAGGAGATCCCCATTGTGGATCTCACACACTTCACTTGTCATCTCACAATTTCAGCAACACTTGTACGACTGAAGTGCGCACCTCTTTTGGGCGCAAGTTTCTAGGTCAAGTAAGCACCCTCTTGTGTTCTAGGGTTTGGTGGTGTGTGGAGGATCTTCTCTTAAGAATATAGCAAAGGATTGCTGGGTTTTTCCCTTGGTTGAGAAGGGTTTTCCTAGGATAAACTCTTGTGTTCTTGTGCATGGTTATTCTTCTTTTGATCTTGGTTACTGCAACTAGAGTAGTTACATTGTTTATGGTTCAAGTACATGCTAAATTGAAATAAACCACATGTGCATGAGCTAAGCATTAAAATTCAACATGGTATTAGAGCAGAGTTCCTGAAGAGACCATTGCACAGGCCATTGAAGAAGCCAGTCGTCACCATAGTTTTAAAAACCGAAACTGGTCGAGGGTCCAACCTGAACCGGAACCGGAACCGGTTTTTTAAAAAATACGTAAAATATTTAAATTTTAACGAAAAAAATATATTTTTAAGATTTTAAATCATGTTTCTAAAGCATTAGAGACAATTAGAGACAACATATCCAAAGTATGCTCATGAATATATCAAAACGACACCAAGTGCAATACATATCTAGAGATTGGAACATAAATACATAATCAAGGAGGCTCTAAATGGCCTCTACAACATCAAATAACATACTAAGTTAGAGTCACTGATACTATAGGTGGGAATGCCAATGACAAATACAAAATAGCCATAGGGTAGATACTAGAACCGTAGATGGAAGAATCTCATAGCTCATGAGTCATGACTCTCAGTAGTCCTCCATGTCATAATCATCAAGATTGACATCACTACCACAGTACCACTGCTCTCCTCCATCCTCCTCCTCCTCCCCTATATCCAATGCAATCCATGCATTTGTTGATGTGGACTCTGGAGGATGACCCCTCAAGAGGATCACCATCATCAAAAGTGACCAGCTCTAGCACTAGTTCATTAAGATCCAAGTTGGCTAATGCCAACTCAACACTGTTGTTCAAACCCATATCATCAGAAAACACATCCCACATCTTTGTCTTTCCCTTCAACCACTCTTCTCTCTGCTTGTATATAAGATGGAGGTTGGTGTGCACATACACTACTAAGTCACCTGACACGATGACAAAGAGAAGAGTTCAATAGAAGAGTTTATACTTGAGTGAAGGGTACATTTTTACTGGGGTCGTGACAAAATAGTTCAACAATCAATGCCACCAACATCGAGGTACATAAAGGGCTTAGTTCTCTTGATTAAATGTCAGTTCCATACCCTCATACATGATAGAATCGAGTGGAAACATTGCAATCTTGCCAATCTTGAAATCCTGAAAACTGTTAAGTCTGTTGAATTTTGAATGGGACCTAAAATTCTACTTTCTCCATATGAAGTCCAATGAGGTTGGAACCACTCTCAAACATCCTGAAACAATTAATGGTAATGTTAAAAATTTAAGTAAAAGGATGAAAATGAAAGATAAAGGACAATGTCACTTTTACTTACCATTAATTACCATTACCATTAATTACTAGGGTGGGTGAAATGGAGGGGGTGGGGACATCTTTAAATAGCATTAGTAAGGCAAAATAACCCTCATCTGCACACCAAAACACCTTACAACTCCAACTTGCATGAGAAAACATGAGCCAAGTACTTTTCTGTTACTTAGGTTTTAGGTTTTAGGGACAAACCGACCGGTTTATGACCAAACTGACCGGTTTATGACCAAACCATCCGGTTTGGTCATAAACCGGCCGACCGGTTCAGTTTATTGGTCGGTTTGAACCGGTCGAACATCAAACCGGCCGGTTTTCGGTTCCGGTTCACCGGTTTTTAAAACACTAGTCGTCACCTCCTTGCTGCAACTACAAAAACGACTCCCCTTCTTTTGCTAGTCTTTGCACTTTACACTGGAACTTTGAGGCCAATTTTTTGCATAGGAGTGTATGGCCTCCTTCAACGCACCTCCAGAGACTCTCAGATTGCAAATCAAAGAACTTTTGATTTTTGGCCCTAGGGTTTCTAGGGTTTCCGCAATATTCTGCAGAAATTCGGTTTTAGGGTTTTTGCAAAACGTTGAGGTACTTCTGCAAGCTTGCTAGGGTTCCTTTAACCCTCTAGGGCTTCTTGTTGGCAGTCATAAGTCCAACGAACTTCTTCTTGAAGTAATGCTAGGGTTTCTAAACCTAGACGTTAGGGTTTGTGAAGAATCTACAAGCAATGATGAACAAAACTTTGGTGGAGGATAGGCTTGATGGATCAAGCAACTTCAACTCCTAGAAATCAAGACTACAAATCACTCTAGAAGAGAGTGACCTATTGAGTTTGATAGAAAACACTCTACTAGAATCAACAACCGATGAAGAGAAGGCTGATGATGTCAAAGCAAGTAAGATAATCATTTACTCAGTAAGAGATCATCTACTACCTCGTATTGCTACCTTGAAGACAATTTATGAAATGTTTGATGCATTGAAAAAGATGTTTGAGAGCAACAACACAATCAGAGCTCTTACATTGAAGAACCGACTTCAACATATCAAGATGACGAAAGCTGACACTATTGCCACCCTCTTCATGAAAATCTCAAAGATCAGAGATCAACTAGGTGCCATTGGAGAGACCATAACAGGCAAAGAACTTGTCATGACTACTCTCAATGCTCTTCCAAGACATTAGGAACCATTTCTTCAAAGTATCAGTGGTAGAGCAGATCTACCTCAGTTTGATCGTCTATGGACAGACTGCACTTAGGAGGAAACACGACTTATATCCAGAGGAGTGCAAGACTCCCATTTTGATGACAATCAAGCCCTTGCTTCCCATGCAAGGAAAGGAAACAGAAGAAATAGAAGAAGTTTCAACAAAGCATTCAAAGACAAGAAAACTTCAACAGCTCCAGGTCATGAACACAGAAAAGACAACTCAAGGATTCAGTGTCTCAGATGTGACAAGTATGGACACATTGCAAGAGATTGTCCTACCAGGAAGAAAGGAAGACAATTTGCATCCACTGTCGATGTTGATCAAGAACCACATCAGAGAGATAAAGACATAAAAGATGAAGCATTCTTCTTCATATCAACACTCTCAGGTACGGTTCCTACATATAGTGATATTTGGTTAATTGACAGTGGTGCTTCCAGACACATGACTGGATATAGAGATCAACTCACTGATCTTGTTGAGAAAGAGTCCCGTCTACATGTTGTACTTGGTGATAATGCCAGATATACTGTGAAGGGAGTTAGAACTTCTACTTTCCAACTAGATTCTGACATACCCCTTCAGTTAAGTGAGGTACTATATGTACCTGGGATGAAAATGAACCTTGTCTTTGTTTCTTCCTTAGAGGATAAAGGCTACAAGGTTACTTTCTTTGAAGGGAAAGTTCTTGCATGGCACAATAACTCACATATGGATTCTACCCGAGTGATTGGTGTTCGAGAAAATAACTTGTACAAATTGACTGTACGACCAATCCAAGCCCTGTTACATGATACTATCAGCTTGAGTGAGCTATGACATAGGAGACTTGCTCATTGACATTATAGAGCCCTTCCCTCTCTAGGGAAGATGGTAACAAGCCTTCTAGAGATACATATTGAGCATGATGGCATTTGTAGAGGTTGTGCTCTTGGCAAGAATGTCAAGGGGTCCTTCTTGAGTAGTGACAGTAAATCCAAGGGGATCTTGGACTTGATACATTTAGATGTTTGTGGACCTGTTGCCGTCCTAATACACACTTGCAAACGTGAGCTAAGTCCGGCTCACTTAGTGTGTCCTTGGAGGCACAATGCCTAGGTTCAAAGCCCACGCTGTCACTTTGACTTGAACCTCTTCTGTCTAGGCTCACTCCTAGGGAAGCCAAGGGGGGTTGTCCCTAGTTACTAGATAAGTTTTAGAGTTAGGTTCTAGGAGTTGATTTTAATTTCTTAAGGTTAGAGGGGATCTAATCTAGGATGCTAAGGCAACAATGCAAGGTGCAGGGGTTAGCATGTAAAGCAAACCTTTTCCTAGGGCAACTAAGACTAGTGCCTAAAGATTGGGCTTGGGGTCAACTAAGTTAAGGGGTTGTTTGTTACAAATAGATTACAATATTACTTACAAAAGAATAACTTGATCAAATAAATATTAGACACAAGATTTACAATTCAAAGAATGCTAAAATACAACAAGCAAGCTAACCACTCTAATTATTTTGTGTTTGTGCAGGATATAAAAAGATTAAAGTATCACATAACATTTACAAGATTATCATCAACATATTACCACATCAACAAAGAAGATTTAAAGATTTAAGCACAAGTGTTATGAAGATGACTCACTCTTAGTTATTAAACCCACGAAAGTTTCAGAGACTTAAGTCCAATGTTGAGTTATTAAGCTTTCTTAAGATTATCAAATTTTATTAAGCTTTCACCAAAGCCTCCTCCTCCTATTGCCAAATAACTGCTTGATGCTCAAGATAGTATAGCAACGAGGCTAACCCTAGCTTTCTCAGTCAGTCCTAAGACAAGAGTACTCTCGGAGAGGACACATCCTGTGCGCCGTGAGACAGTCCCCTGCCTACACCCTCCGTTGCATTCCTCAAGTCCCGTTTTAGATGGTGAAGATGGTGGTCTAAGGTACCCTAAAGAGTCTATTAAGTTATTATATGAATTAGGTAGACTTTTAGGAGTGTTTTAGAGTGTTTTAAGAGTTTTATGACACTTTTTAAGAGTGATTTAGTGACTTGGCCAAAACTTACTTCAGCTTTTAAAATGTGTTGATTTAGTTATGAGATTAAGAGCATTAACACATGCATATGTCACCTGATTGCACAATTAGATAGCTTGAAAAAAATAACAAGGGCAAGAACAACTTGCCAACCAATAGAAGAGAAGCAATCACACTTATATCATATTCAAGAGCATTGAGTGTGAAAAAGAAAAGGATTTAGATGTTGCCTACTTATCAACTTAGAAACAAGTTACTTCAAGCATATGGCAGTAATAGATCTATGCAATGAAGAAGAACACCATCTACTTATTGAAGCATTTAAACATCAAAGATTATAGATCTAAGCATGAAACATAAAGAGAAATATTTGAAATAAGCTAAGCATGCATGAGATCTAGTTAAGTTGATTTAAGGTGCCCAATAGGCTTAAGTTAGAGAATTATTAAGTGTATTAGATTTAGATCTAGAACAATTATAACATTGAGCATTTAGATCATAATCACATGTTAAAACCCTAACCTAACCTTTTGGGGTATTCCTCTCCCAAATAGGTAGGCAATTAACTTAAGCTTGCTTAATTAGAAATTATTGAGGAGAAGAGAGACAAGCAAGCAAGAGATAGAATCAAGAAGTAAGCAAAGGGAAGAAGCAACAAGCAAACCAAGCAAAACCCTAATCCCCACATCCTAGGGTTTGGGAGATACCCTTTATCTCACAAACCCTCACGCCCTAGCAAGAAAGAGGCAAAAGGCAAGAAAGGAGCAAGATCTAAACTAAACCCTGACTACCCTGTTGCCGTCCTAATGCAGACTTGCTAACGTGAGCTAAGTCCAACTCACTTAGTGTGCCCTCGGAGACACAATGTCTAAGTTCCAAGTCCACACTGTCACCTTGACTGGAACTTCTTCCTTCTAGGCTTACTCCTAGGGAAGCCAAGGGGGGTAGTCCCTAG
>WSFP011370931.1:0-31303 GCA_009831015.1 Picea engelmannii
TTCAATTTATGTAGTGAAGGACTATTGTAGTCACTTTCAGACTTGTATTAGCTCACATGATCTTGTCGAGTAATAGTTATTATAGAGAAGGAAGGTGATGTAGAAAGTCATTGTTAGTATGTGTCTATTTTGATGTTTTAAAATCTATGGGAAGAACTTATTACATTTGGTATGGTATGATGATGTAAATGAGATTATAATCTTAATATAATTTCGAGAAAATTTTCTTTGGAAAAAAAAAGAAATCTATAGGACCTAGAAAAGGATGAAATCCAAAAAAATACCAATTTATGTTGCGACACGTTCAGCGTAGTCCTTCTATGTCTTTGTTTCTCCTTCTCCTTCTCTTGTCTTATCTATTTCCCTTCTCCTAGCACCTTCTCCTTCTTTTTCTTTGTCTCTGCTCGATGTCTGTGTCTCGGAATGATGTGGGCCTCTCCTTCTCTGTATTTGTCTCTGCTCGATGCTTGTCTCTTGGAACGATGTGGGATTCTCCTTCTCTGTATTTGTCTCATCTCAACGACTGTCTCTTCGAATGACGTGCGTTGGGTGTGTCTTGTAATTTTTTTGAATTTTGTATTTTTTTTAATTAATATATATTATTAAATTATTTGTTATATAATTAATATACCATATATATATATATATATTATATATGTATTCTATTATTAATATGTTTTGTTTTTTATGATAATTAATATATATTATATAATTAATTTATATAATATATATATATATATATATATATATATATATATATATATATATATATAATTAATATATACGATGGTTAGGATGATAATGACGATGGAAATGACAATGACTGTGATGAAAATGACGATGATGACGACGTTGATTAAAATAAGGAGTGTGTCATTTGTGAATTGGGAGTTCTTAATTTCCTTCAACCCTATCACTATTTTAATTCCCATTAGGTTCCTAGACATGACGATAATACCATGTTTAGTACTCACACCAATATGTTTTTGACAATTGAACTATTTAACCTAAACTACCCTTCCAAAATTTTCCTACAATTTCTAGCATATTACTTCCTTCTATCTTTGTTTCCTAGAGAAGATGAATGTTTGGTTTATTTTCTCTTGCACTTACTACGGAACCTAATCTACCCTTCCAAAACTTTCCTACCATTTCTAGCATAATACCTCCTTCTATCTTTATTTCCTAGAGGAGATGAATGTTTGGTTGATTTGTTGTTATCATTTCTCTTAATGTTTCCTTCTTTTCCACATTACCCATTCCTTTTTATTTCCAAGACATAACTTTCATCATTTATTTGATTGCATTTTTGTACAATTTCCAAAGGAATTTTCCATAGTTGGTTGAGAGGACAAATTTTGTTCCTAGTTGTTATTGCCTTTCTATTTTCATTATTATTTTTGTGGTCACATTTTTGTTGTGATTTTTCCATTTCTCCATTTTCATCTTTTTGATGATGAACATTGATCCTTATTATTTGTCACCATACAACTAAATGAGGTCTATAGGATAAAATGGGTAGGAGAGGATGAGAAAAAAATAATTAATGATGGGGGAGCAAGCTAAGAGACAGATTCCTCAAAAACTAATGGTGATTCCAAGGAGAAAGGGAGAGGGGATAGGATCTAGGGGAAGGGGGGAGGACATAAAGAGGATTATGGAGGGAATTATAGAGAATATGTTAAGGCCCCTAAGGCCCTATGTTACTGCCCCTAATTCCCTATTTTAAAGCCCTAACATTCATTTAATATTAGTTTATTAGTTATGGTTAGGGTGGCTTAGGTTAGGTTACATCGTGCTCACTTTATATCATATTTATAATAAAGGGGATTCATTTGTATATGAATATTGTATTGTGTAATATTAAGGGTTTTCCTCCTTTGGGATCAAACCTAATAAGGATGATTTTTTTCCTCCCACAAAGTTTATTCCCTAAGCGAGAAAGAGAAAAGGAAATTCCTCTTAAGAATGAATATTTCCAAGGTAGAAACAATGGAAAGGGAGAAGGAAGGAGTCTATAATAGTAATCATGGATTCTACCTTGAATATGAAGCTAGGAATGCAACAAAAATTTCAAGAGAACCTCCATATCCAAGCTTGGAATTTAATGGCAACATTGATAACAATGACAATGGAGAGAAGATAAGGTTTGATCTTACATCTGAGCATCCAATGAAAAGTGCATATTTGACATTCAAAGATAAATCTAATTTGTTTTCTACACATATTGTTGAGTCCAAAGTCCATGAATAATTTGTTCTTCATGAATATCCAATTATTGCATGGATGCAGAAATTTTACCAAAAATAAGAACAATAAATAACATATAGGAAATGGGTAATTTGTTACCTTCCAAACTATAAAGAAATATAGCATCTGATTATACCACTTCATGCATGGTTCTCATAGCCTTATCAAATTGCATACATGATTCAATTGGAGGTTCCATGTCACCTAATGGACCCACTTGCCAGTTAGGTTAGGTGGGTATGTTGTCCATTTTTCTTAGTCAATTCCCTACATTTTTCTTTCAATATTTCTCGAATTTAGTTTATTTTTAGGATTATTTCCAATAAGATATTATGTTGTCATAAAAAACAAAATATAAGAAGAAGGAAAGATTTTACTCCAAAGAAAAGTTTTTAAGGCATTGGTTTACTCACCCTAGAGTCTAGTTTTTGGAACCTCACAAGGAAGAGCCATCCCAGAAAAGGAGTTGTTTTTGTCACCTAAAAATGCTCACTCCCAAAAATTGGCCCTTTTACCAATGGGGCCCACCTCGGGAGAAATTTTGAAAATCAACTACATAATATATTTGAATGTAGTAAGTGGATCACACATGTTTATTGGGGTCATTAATCAGGTTGGAGCTAACAAAATCCAATTCAAAATTACAAAAGTATGAAAAGTTGTTTTGTCCCATGGTGCCCACCTTAGGTGAAATTATGTTCTCAAGACAAACGATTAATTAAAGTGTAGAAAGTGGTTGATATGGGTTTTTTAATGTCACTAGTCATATTGCAAATAACATAATATAATTAAGAGTTCATGCATTATGAAAGAAAAACATTAAAAAAACTCCCACTAGGATGCCAAGTTTCTCAGTCTACTTTATAAAGTACATGATAAATGGATAAAAATCTATATTGCATAGATTGTCTTTGGAAATCCCTCTATGTATTATATATCCATCATTCTATCGAATTACAATCAGAGGTATTATGCCCAACATATCCCTAATTTTTTCCAATGACCCATGTGTAACATCCTAGTTTTAACCCTTATGAACTATAATGTATTATGTAATTGTGACTTAGGTTGATGAGTCAGTAAAGTCAAAACCAGGCCATAGTGCCTAGGAAATGTGATCATTTATATTCATTAATAAAAATACACTACTAGATACAAGATAGACAAGGAAAAAAGAGATAGGGGGATATGATTCGACGAGAGAAGGGGATTGAGGGGCTAGGTCTTTTTATTATTATTTTATTTAACCATAATTGATTTTATGGAGAAAATGGGTTATATGAGCTTATTTAGGGAGGCCATGTTCTCCTTGATTTACACATAATTATATAAACCTATCTTTTGTTTGTTTTGGGGTTCACTTGTTCTTATTCATTCACTATACACCCTTCTCACTCTTTCATCTTTAGGAGCCTCATTCTTGTTGAATTCATGTGTTCTTGGTCTAAGAATGGACACAAATAGTTGTATGAGGGTGGATTTGGGTGAAGTTGGGGGTCTCTCTTCCCATGGTTAGTCTTATTCCCCTTTCTCCCTTCTTCTTCTTTCCTCTTCACTCACTATTTCTAGTTCGAATGCTCTTCGACTGAGAAAGGAAATGAATGTAAGGAAGAGGAGAGCCATTGATGAATGGATGTAATCATTATTGATCATTCTAGAAGGGAATGGATGCCTATGTGCATGACCTTCATGGGAGTTCATATAGAATTGTCCACACCTAAGAATCCTTGGAGTTTCCAATAGGTAGATTTCCTAACCAATAGCACTGGAGCCCTAGAGAGAAATGGAACAACCTTAGGGACTACATGGCAGAGAAAGGTGTTCATTTATTTGGGTTTTGCAGGCTGAGGGGGAAAGACAAATGGAAATTGGGATTTGTTGTGTGGTTGGAAAACCTAGGAGCTAGTTAGCCAACTATTGTTTGTTTAGACTTGGCCTAAGACCAATCCTTGTGGATTCATAGCCATGGGTCAGGGGTGACCCCTGATGTTGAGATTAAAAGAACAACATTGTCTATGGTTGGGAGGAACATCCTTGGCCTGTAGCTAGTTGGTGAACGTTTACTTGCAAAGATAAGTTCTCTCTGTGTTTTATGTGTAATTTGTATTTCCACAGTGTATTTAATTATCTCTAATATATGTAATTTTAATGTGCTTGTCTTATTGTTATTTGTTGTGCATGGAAAGTTGTTTACTTCTTTATGTTGTAGCAGGGATCTTGATTAATGCATGTGGTTCTGTCATTATTGTTTTCGGATTAAATGTTGTTAGAATTCGTGATGTATTCATAGAAATGAGTATTAGGAATGCAACGTGCCCCACCTGTTGGTGTTTGGGTGTGTTGTAGCCTATTTAAGTGGCGTAGCCCAACCCATGGGTGTTCGGGTACGTTATATATTGGTATCATAGATACAGATTGAAGCATGAGGCCGAAATGGGCCATATTTGTTAGACAAGATCTTGTGGTTGAGATCGAGTTAGAACTCTGAAGTTGTGAAGCTCAGGAGGAATGGGGTTGGAGAGTCTACACAGAAGCTAGAACAACTGAGATCCTTAGTAAGGGATTGAAGGATTGTGACCATCCCTTTAAAATTTCGGAACGATCTCCATCATGGAATAATTTAGATTTGGACCATCGGATCTATTCAGGAGAAGACATATCCTTCATAGCCATCGGATCTAGAGAAGGTGTGGGATATTTAAGCACCAGAGTCGTTCGTACTTTGATTCTTCATAAAATTTCAAAGTATTTGATGAAAATAAGGTAAAATCCTCAAAGCTTCGAAGCCCCAGAGTGAATCTATGTCGTATACCACAGAGAGGAGAACTTGACCATTGGGTTTGTCCAAGGACAGATCTGGGTCATTGGATCAAGAAAAGATTGGGAGGTGAGGCACAGTGGAAAATATCAGATCCCAACCCTAATATTTCTGCATGAGTGAGTGTGATACATAGATATCACCGCAATTCGTACGTTCAGAACTCCGAGAGAAGAAAGTCCTTAAGCTGCCAAGAAGAAAATCTCCCAAAGTCCCAAACTCCAGAGAAAATGATGACCATCTGTTGTCTAGGACGTGTGTCTGAAGATTATCAAATATTCAACATTCATGAGTTTTAGTCATGATGTCACTGGGAGAATTTTTGTCTAAAGTCCTGAAGTCTAAATTCAATCTGGAGCATTCAAGGTTAGAGGACACATCTCTGTAGATTAGTGATTGTACGAAAGTTTTATGTTTGAACGAGTTGTTGGATTGAGTTGAAAATTCCTATGAAGCCCAAAGCCCTAAAGTGTCGTACTCACAAAAATCCAGAGAAGCATAGTTCAAATTTTTGTTGGTTCATGAGATATTTGTAATGTTATGTGGTGAAGTCCCCCGAATCCTGAAGTACCGAAGTTCTGGATATAGATAGATCGAGAGTCTTCTAGTTCGGTGTTTGGTATTTTTGAGGTGTGTGGTAGAAGAAACTTCTAAAGCCCAAACTAGCTGAATTACAGGAGCATCGGAGTGGCCTAGCATGATGATGTCACCTAGGGTGATGTGGACCCACTACATGCATGCCACATGTCATCTTGTATTATGAAATTCATAGACCCTTTGTGTCGATTACAAGTTGACATGTGTCACTCATAGGATGGGCAATGTATCATATCTGTATTTGTTTCCATGTGTCACCCCCCCTAACGTGTTGTTGTTGATGAGTGTTACACATCAAAATTACTCATTACGATTATGGCCTAGTGTCGTCATTACCAATGTCACATGTGTCGCATTTTCGCTGCAAGTGTCACAAATATGTTACTGTCATATTGCCTATGTCATGTATCAGACAACATTATCAAGAACACTTAAAAGACACCTCAAAAGACTGGCTTTGAAGATGAAAAATCATTTGACAAATAGTACAAGTGTTTTTCCATGGAAAAAACAACACAAAAATCAATTTTGCAAGGAAACACTCCCCTATAAACTATTAGGGAGTGCCAACACTATGTAACCTCTTTTGGGGGAGCATTGCAATGATTTGTGCCCCATTCTGAGGGAACGCTGGCCCTTTTCGAGCGAAATATGGACTTTTGAGGAAAATCAGGGAAGAATCCCCCTCATCTCTGGAGTTGGTTAGATTCATATCTGAGGTCAAGGCTCGATCTTAGGGGAGATCCAAAACTGAAGGAGAAGGATCCTCAACCTATGCCAAGAATATCTTAAGTGGTTAGGCCTCTCCAAGCCTATATAAGGAGGCCTCCTCATGGTGAAAGGGGGAGAGATTGAAGGTATCAAAATTATGATCTCATAAGCGAGATATCATTGAAGCATCATCATATTGTGTGGATTGTTTGAGAAAAGGGTTGGACAAGGAGAGCTGGGAGAGGTTTCTACACCTTCATCAAAGGTCTATAAGTATTCTCTATTGTTCTCATTAATATACATATTTGCTTAGACTGTTTATTTCAAGGTTGTGCTTATTATACATGAACTTCTCTGTATTAGATAGATCTAGTTTCAAGCTAATCTTAGTAGAATAGGAATCTTGTTCTATATTTGTTTGTTTTGCAGGACTTATCAAGAAGCTTGGTAATCAAAGCTCAAATTGGACTATGCGAGGATGAACATCGTTAAAAAGGTACACCTTTCTTCCTCTTCTCTATACATTAGTTTAGCTAGGTTTAAAAGGATGTCAGTGATCAATGTTAGCACCCTTTCTATTTTGGTCTTAGGAGTCTAGAGCCCAAGAGGGAATCCACTTGTCTGCAGGGGGATTTCTTTGTAACAGAAATTGGCTACTCCACTGGGGATGAGGCCTTCAGTTTTTTTTTCCTTCCTTGGTCTTGTTTTTTCCATTTTCTCATCTTTAGATCTTATTCATGTTGTGTCTCTGATTCTTAGATGTGTTGTTGGATCTTGGATTCATCTTACACACTCCATTTCTTCGTTTTCCTGAGTGTTTTGTGATTTCTGGGCAAGTTTTGGAGTTCTAAGAGGCTAGTGCTCTCCTGCCTCTACTACCAAGGTGTTGGCACTCCCTTCCAGGGTTCCATAGAGCATTCCAACACTATGGTGCCCTTGACACCAGAGCATTGGTCTTTTTCTACAAAAAATATTCTAGGGAGTTGATCTATGCGCCTAGTTGTTAACACCTCAGCGTGTCCTTGTTTAGCCTCCAACTATTTGATTTCTAAGGATTTATGATGTATTGTTTGGATTTTTGACATCTATCTCCTTTCTTTGATTCACTCTTCTTTCTTGAGATTTGGATTCGATCTTCTTCTTGCTCTCTTATATGATTGAATGAAGGTTGTTGTAAATAAGTTCATAGATCTATGTACCATTCCATTTGATATTTGAGGTCTTTTCTCCAAGAATTTCCTCCTGTCTAGATTTGTTTTTCTTTTTGTTTCTTGTTTGATCACAACAAGGGTGTGTCCTTGTTTATGTGAAGTTTTCTTCCGATTGATTCAATATCACAAATATTGAAGTTTGATTAACATAGGAAGCTTTACATCAAACTAATTATCAATCACATATAAACGAAAGGATTTTTTTTCCATGATTGGTTTTTGGATACTAGAACCAATTTCTGAACATTTTAACATTGTATTGGATTCATGATTGAGAGCAATTGCATGAGGTCATTGCATTTTAGTGTTTGATACTGAAAATAAAATCCATTTTCCTTCCCTTGAATAGACATTCATTGAAATAAAAGACTGCTTATTATTTCTTCTGCATTTGTTTGGGAATTGAATCATAATATCATCAGTTTTCACTCTCATAAACCTATGAGTAAACAAGAGCCTTAAAATCAATGCTAAACTAAAATTTATCAGACATTTTTACATTTTATGTTAGCAAACCTACATTAGCTTAAGGTGTAGGACTTTGGAATAGGTTGAAAGGATAACTTTCCAAACCTGTCAAACAAACTTGGCATCTTGTGATAGGGAGAGAAAATCCAATTCTCATAATGGATTTATGGGATCCCCCTCTCAGACAAGGGTTACACATGAGGTCACGTTAGGGAGAGTTACAGAGATTATCCCTATGTGGTTCAACCGTTCATAGTAGTCATATCGTATATTGGGGGTTCTTCTTAAGGTTCAACTGTTTTCATTTGGTCTAGGTGCTTCATGAATTACGAATCCATTCGGGGTCCTATGGAGTTTTTTCCATCCAATCGTGCTCAGTTCTCTCGAAGGATTTCAGACTTTTTATCATGCCCATACGTTTGGACTATACTGTTGACTATACCCCCCCAGGGGCTGACTATTAGTTGGTGTTATTAGTAGCAATAATATTTAGGTTCTTACACAAGGTGATGGTGAAGGGAATTCTCACTATACCTGGAATAGACGTTGGTCAAACTCACTCGGGCTCCTTGGAGGGTAAATCCACAATTACTACGTGGAATCTTACACCAAGGCATAAGTCCTTTAAGTAGGTTGCCAACATAACTGATCCACTCACTCTTTCCCCACCCCTTTCTATATTGATATCGCGATGTTGGATTTCATCACCAACTAGTGGTTTCATTGTGGAAATTTTTGTTTGATTGTTTTCTTCTTAGATTCATAGTGTGTGTTGTTTTTTTTACTTAGTGTACCTTAGGTCGAGTAAGTGTTAATGGCATCAAATCTTGGGAGTACCAATGGAGGAGCCCCTTGTCCCGAGGAACCTTTCACCTTTCCTTCTTTTGGAAACATTGGTCCTTGATACATTGCCACAATGAGTCTTCCGAGACTCACCATCGGATTACCGGTTTGGTTGTTCCGGTGATCTGAAATCTTCCCAGTGCTTCAAATGCACCTAGTGCTTCAGATGTAAGTACACCACCCACACACCAACCTCATGTCTAATTTTCTCCTTCTTCACCCATTAAGTCTCCTTCCCTTTCTCCTTCTTCGCCTAGTGAAAGCTCTAAATCAAGTAGCCAAGTTGATAAGAAGAAGAAGAAAGGAATAGAGAAGAAGAAGAAGAACCCAAAAAGGACCAAAACTCCAATGATATCATATGTTGTATCGAAGAAACCAACTACTATTAATAGTACTGGGAGTGTTGATGTGATCAACAAGATTAAAACGAAGAATCTGAAACCCAAATTCCATTGCAGTCTTTGTAAGGGTGATCACTTTCTGAGGGATTTCCCTAGTATTCCCAAGGTCTTAGAAATGTGGTCCTCCACGTCAGTGACCCATGCTGGTCATGTTGGTGATGCCCCATCAACTAGTGACGTTAAGGCTAGTAAGAAGAAGACAACTATCAAATTTCCTCGTATGTTATGTGAAGGTGATCATTACTCTCACCTTTGTCCTCATAATGATGAGGCTTCTTCTCTTTTGGAAAATATTCAAATTCCAATTGGATATCATAATATTTCACCCAACCCATTATTAGTTTATAGAATGGTCAATCCGGTTCCATCCCTGGTCAGTTCGGTTGATCAAGTGGTCAATCTAGTTTCATCCTTGGTTGAACCACTAACCAAAGTAGTTGATCCAGTTTCTTCATCGATCAACCCCACTTTTCATATGAAAAGTGAAACCCAAGTGACTAATCCAGTCCCATCATTGGTCAGTCCCACCCTTCATCTAAAGGGTGACAATGGGGTCAAACTCACTTCTTCTCTGATGAGTGCCAAAGTGGTTTCTCTAGTCCCTTCATTGGTCAGTTTTGTTGATCATGTCATCAATATGGTCACTTCCTCAGTTCAACCAGTTGAAAAAGTGGTTGATCCGATCCTAGATCGATCTCTCTTTCATTAGAGAGTGAAACCCAAGTGGTTGATTCATTTCCATCTTTCAAACCCATTATCCCCTTGGAGAATAAAACCCAAGTGATCAATTTGATGTTGTTATCAATCGATCCTACTCTTTAGATAGAGTGGAAAATTGATTCTGTCCATGTTTTTCTCATTGATACAGAATATACCGTGTTGGGGGGCATTCCTCCTCCCGTGAAACCCCCTCCAAGTAACGAGACCATTATTTTTTATTGGGGTGTGCTAACTGGACCTCGTATTCCCTCTCACATTCCTTTCAAGATTACAGTAAAAATTTTTGGTTGGGAGATTCCTCATGCGGTGATATATGAAGGTTCTTCTATTAGTATTTTGTCTTCTATTACTTGGCAAGCTTTGGGTTATCCTCAGTTTGTGCCAGTTACCCAGACTCTATTCGATTTTAATAGAAGAACCAGTCACCCTTTATGATTCCTCCCTCAATTTCTTGTAACTTTGGGAGGGAAAACGATCTTTATTGATGTTATGGTAGTCCAAGACCCCTTGGATTTTGATTTACTCCTTGGGCGAAATTATGTCTATTCCATGAAAGCTATTGTGTACACTTTTTTTCATGTGATATCTTTCCCTCACGAAGGAAGAATTATGGTTATTGATCAAATTTCATGCCTTAGTCCTGACTTGATTTCCAACCTAATGACCTCCCTAAACGAGTCTTATATGCAGTCAATATTATTGATTAAGGTTGGTTGTCATTGATGTCAACCCTTGAAGAAAGCCCTGTAACACAAAGGTTGGGTAATGGACCCAAGATTGTTTGATGTAAAGATGAATCATTATTTTCTTATCATGGTTTATATTAAGTAGAAATGGATGAACTCTAAAGTGTTCCCCTTATGGTGAAAGCCCTCATGGGAAGACGCTTTGCAGATTGAGTTATCCTAGAAGTATGGTTAGAGAACCCATGCTTATTTTTGGAATAATGAGATGAATGCCAGTGAATTTGTCATTGAAACTATCCTATATGGATATTTATTTTCATGCCATTTCCTTTGGTATGTGGAACATCACATAAATCCTCACGGTTAGAGAGTTATGGCCATGAGAAGTTGGAGAACTCAAGTTTGGGTAATGGAACCAAGTTTGTTTGATGGATAATGGTATGAGTTTTGATATATTTTTAGGTAATAATATTCTATATGGATATTACATTTCATTCAATTTATGGTGGTATGTGTAACATCACATAACTCCTCACAGTTTGAGAGTTATGGCCTTACGAAGATGGAGGACCCTCATATGTCATCTAGAAGCCCCAAAATGTCAAAGTAGTCAAACTGGTTTAAGAGATTTTATAGGTAAATAATAAAGTGAAGTGATGAGTGCACTATAATTCAAAGTGAATACAAAATCAATTATTTAAATAATAAATTTAACGAATAAATTAGAGGTGGGTTAACCCTAAAATAAGGAAAGTGGGCATAGTGACCTAGAAGATGTTTTTAAGAAAGCTACTTGGAGAGTATAAATAAGAGGCAAGGGTATCTCATTTAAATCAAACATGATCATATTGAATACCTATAGCTTTCTTATTTAACCAAATGATATATAGGTTTCTCAAGAAATTTAAGAAAAGAAAGATGGAATTCAAGGAAGGATAAATTCTTTTGATGATGCTTTCTAAGGTATGTTTTTTTCAGGTCATCTCACCATTTTCGCAATAATTTTTTTTTATAGAATGATTAAGACATTTAAATTGTTATTTCATTGAGGAAACATATCCAATTATCTGTGGTAAAAAATTCATCTTGTGTTTCGTTGTATTTTTGGAGTTAAACTCCGTGGAAAATAGGGTTTGTGGCTAGTCCTGAAACTAGTCAAAAACAGGGGTTTCGGGTAAAAACATCATAACTTCTTCATAACATATCCAAATTTAGTGAGAATAGATGTGTTGGTTAGAGTACAGTCCATAGTATTCTTTGTAACAGTTTTATATTGATTCAACAAATATTTTGTGCGGGGCACTCTCTACAAGGTCGCTCTCTAGAATAAGACAAAATTCAACAAGGTATGCCATTTTTTCTATAACTCCTTTGTTTAGAAGTTAAAAGTAGTGAAACCTGGAGGAATTGCATAAAACACACTGAATAATATTTTGTACCATTTTCAGATATTTATTCATTACAAGTACAAATTTATCATCATTTCAAGTTAGGGTTGTTGACTAATCCAAAAGCTAGTCATGTGAGAAGTTTGATGAAGATGTTAGTCTCTTGTTGTCAAAGTTAAGAAAGGTTTATAGGTATGTGATAATATACACCAGGTATATTACAGAGTTACAAATCATATTTGTATGATTAAATTGATGAGGGCTTTTGGTAAGGCACATTTTGGGTACATGGTTGAGACAAGAAGTTGATGAGTTGGCACATACATGAGGTGTATAGTTGATGAGTTGGCACATACATCAGGTGTATAGTTGATGAGTTGGCACATACATCAGGTGTATAGTTGATGATGTTGGTACATATTGATGACTCATAGTTGATGAGTAGTTGAAACATGATTGGTACATACTTGGTGCATGGTTGGATGCACTTGTTTATGGTACAGGTTGATTACAGGTGTTTGGTATGGGTTGGTGCATGGTTGATGCACTTGTTTATGGTACAAGTTGATTACAGGTTGTGGTATAGGTTGATGCATGGCTGATTCATGGTTTAGGTTTATTGGTATAGGTTTACAATGGTATATCTCACAGTGATAGTGTGACAATGGTTTCATCATTCTAGTTTTAGTTCAGGGCGGTTGGACGGGGCAAGGACAAGTGGTAGTAGCCACCTTTTGGTTGTAGCCGGAGAACATAGGGGTTTGTAGCCTCCTTCTAGTTGTAGCTTGAGAATTGGGGAGTTGGAGATTCCCTCAGGTTGTAGCCTGAGAAAGTAGGGGGTTGAAGCCTCCTTCCAATTGCAGCTGGAAAACAAAGGAAGTTGGTGCTACCAATGAATGTAATTATTCAAGACATATAAGAAAAATCATTCTATGGTTTTCTCTAGCTTTTGTATGTGTATGATTGTTCATTTGTTCATTCCTTATTTACTTTGCAGTTATTGGATGATAATTCTACATTGATATAACACTTGGATTATATGGTTAAAAGGGATTAAATTTCTCTATTACTGATTCATCCCTCTCTCAGTAATCCAACAGGTATCACCCCTACCACAAGTCAATTATGTGGAATTGTCTCCCATGACTGCAACTTTTGATGACTTAGATCCAGTAGCTGACATGGTGATCTCTTCGGTAGGGCTATTAGAGCCTGATCTCCTTACCCCTATCACAGACCTCGACATGTGTTCCTTCTAGAGTATTGTTGTTCCATCCAATGAAGATCTCTTGGAATCCATGACCAAGTTTTGTTCGTTGACATGGTTTTATTCCAAAGAATTATCCTCTTGGAAGCCATGATCAAGAAGAAGTCATGAGCATAGTTTCTTTTTTCTATGGCAAGCTCGTTAAAAAATGAAATAGAGGTCATGTGCATAGTTTTCCTGTCTGCGACAAGCTCATTAAAACATTAAACAAAAGCCACGAGCATAGTTTCTCTTCTCTGTGGAAATCTCTTTAAAAATGAAACAAAGGCTATGAGCATAGTTTTCCTCTCTATAGAAAGCTTGTTAAAAAATGAAACATAAATTTGGGGATTGAACCCAGATCCTTAAGCACAGTTCTTTTCCTGTGACAAGCTCATTAAAAATTAAATAGTCACCTCTCCCGTCAGGTCGAATCTTTCACTAGATCTCATAGATGTCGAGTCAAGTCTTTCGTTAGGTCTCATATTTGAACCTTCATTTCATCCACCTATATCCTTTTCTCCATCTAGTACATAAATTGGTGACAACCTCAAAGTCGGTGAATGAATTGAAGCTTGGGGGGCATTGTCTCCAGCCTTTGATTATCATTCTGGAGTTAATCCACTAGCTTTTCATGCTGGGGGCATACTGAGCTCAGTCTTTGTTCTTTATCATGCTTGAAAAAACATGAGAATGAAACCGAGTAAACTTTTATCACTTTTTCAGACTCGTAAAGGTTATGTGAAAAATGAACTCCCTAGAGATGTCTTTAAGCTCTTTTTAGACTCTCTAAACGTGAAAAGATTGCCAAGTGATCTTGCTTCCTTTCCCACTCGTTAAAAAGTTTGAAAGGGCATATTTTGAGTGATAATTTATCTCTTTTTCGGCCTCGCGAGACTAACATTACGAAAAAATGACAACATTGGAGTCATCTTTAAGTTCTTCTCAGACTCTCTAAACATGAAAAATCACCGAGTTTACCTTATATGGACTTGTTAAACAAATAATACATTGAAGGACCCATATAGGACCAAAATCTTACTTCTTCTAGTTCATTCAAAAAAGAAAGAGGGAATTACCGAAGGTGAGTTATATCGAGCATATGTTACCCTCCTTGAGCTTGTTAAATAAAAAAGAGGTACTTGTCTATCTGGATGGGGGAAAGAATTGAAGGAAGCAAGCCAAGCAGCTTCTGGGAACATTACAGGTCAATCAAGTGGTTTTTGCCATGTTCTACCTCAAGACATCTATTCACATGGTTAGAGTCATACTACATCGGGATCGATAAGAAGACCTTGGGTTGAGTCATCACTCTTATATGTACATTTCCTAGGTTTCGACGAATTTTCTTTTGAACATTGAAACATATACTGTCACATAGATCCACTTTGTATTGGTCATGGTTATGTCTTGTCCTCTCATAGATCCACTATGTATTCTTCGTGGCTACGATCAGTTCAGGTAATAAGAGTATAGATCCACCTTGTATATTCAGTGGCTATACCTTTTTGTCAATATAATTATGGATCCACAATGTATTTTATGGTGGTCGTACCCTGAAAGTATTTATCACGCAAGCATAGGTATGCATGCCTTGGGTTTGAAACATGTCATAATATTTGTTTTATGGTTGTATGCAGCTTATTCCAGGTTCTCTGAGTCCATACCCTTGCTCAAAAAAGTCTACAAAGTACTTCAGTCATCATTTTCCATCTTCTAACTTCGCACTTTGGGGGGAAATCTATTACACATCAAAATTATTCATTACAATGATGGCCTAGTGTCGTCATTACCAATGTCGCAAGTGTCACATTTTGTCCACAAGTGTCATAAATATCATACTTTCATCTTGCCTATGTCATGTCTCAAAAAACATTATCAAGAACACTTAAAAGACATCTCAAAAGACTAGTTTTGAAGAGCAGAAAACATTTGACAAAGAGTACAAGTCTTTTTCCATGGAAAAAACCACTCAAAAATCATTTTTGGAAGGTAGCGCTATGATATACACTGTCAGGGAGTGCCAAACGCTATGTACCGTCTTTTGGGGGACCGTTGCAATGCTCTATGCCCCATTTTGAGGGAGCGATGGTCCTTTTTGAGCGAATTTTGTACTGTTGAGGAAAATCAGGGAAGAATCCCCCTCATCTCTGGAGTTGGTTGGATTTGGATTTGAGGTCAAGGCTCGATCTTAGGGAAGATCCACAATTGAAGGAGAAGTATCCTCAACCTATTCCAAGAATCTCTTAAGTGGTTAGGCCTCTCCAAGCTTATATAAGGATGCCTCCTCATGGTGAAAGAGGGAGAGATTGAAGGCATCAAACTTATGATCTCGTAATGGAGATATCATTGAAGGATCATCATTTTCTATGGATTATTTGAGCAAAGGGTTGGACAAGGAGAGTTGGGAGAGGTTGGTGCACCTTCATCAAAGGTCTATAAGTATTCTTTATTGTTCTCATTAATATACATATGTGCTTGGCATGTTTCTTTCAAGGTTGTGTTTATTCTACATGAACTTGTCTCTATTAGATAGATCTAGTTTCAAGCTAATCTTAGTAGAATAGAAAGATTGTTCTGTCTTTGTTTGTTTTGCAGGACTTATCCAAGAGCTTGGGGATCAAATCTCATCTCGAATTGTGCGAGGATGAACATCGTTGAAAAGGTACACCTTTATTCCTTTTCTCTATATATTATTTTAGCTAGGTTTAAAAGGATGTCAGTGACCAACGTTAGCACCCTTTCTGTCTTGGTCTTAGGAGTCTAGATCCCAAGATGGAATCCACTTGTCCACAGGGGAATTTATCTATAACAATGAGACTCCAGAAGTTATAAGGTTCAACATTCGTGGATAAGGGAGTATGTTATTTTGAGAACCTCTGAAGTCAAAAGCTTCAGAGCACCAAAGTAAGATTAGTCTGAAGAGCGTCTATGGGTGTTCACCAATTCGGTGTTTGGAGGGAATGTTGTTTGTTATATACAGATCCTACGAAGCCCGAAGTTCCAAAATTCCAAAGTCTGTAAGGACCGTCCATATGAACGTTTGATTAAGTCACGACTATTGATCTCGTTGAAGCCTCCATATGGGACGAGACCATCCATTCAATGGGAGATCAAATCTCAACCATTCGATCTACTAGTAGATTCATTGGAAGGGCTTCAATGAATCTTAAATCGAGGGGAAATTAGAGATTGAAGAGGGAGAATAGTTGAAGCATGAAGTCCATAGGACTTGGTCCCTGTGCCATTCTAATGATAAGTTAAAGTGGTTGTTTAGAGGTGCGAAGAACCTAGAAGTGAATAATCCCTCAAACATTATGTTCGAACGAGGTTCTGTGTAGAGAATAAAGAGAAAAATGGTAGAGTAAGGTGCTAAAGAATTAATAAGACCATGGTTTCGAGTCGTGGTCACATGAAAATTGGATTCACAGAAGCACCTGTGAAGAATTTGGATTTTTTAGTAGTTTAAATGGGCCTGTGGAATTTTTTCGACCAAATTGTGTTGCAAAACAAGAGAAAAAGGGTTGAAAGTGGTTTTTTTTGGGAAGCCATAAATTTAAGCACATATATCGAATTGGGGGAAATATTACAATCATTCAGAAGATGATCCATAGGATAATGACCTCGAATCATTCTATTTTGGATAATTGTTATAATTGATATAATTTTCTTCATAAATTAAATAGAAAAGGCACTTATAAATTTAATTGACAATTTTTGTATAATATTTATAATTTAACAAGATGGTTGCTTGCAGGTTTTTCAGGATTAGAGGTATAATCGGATCAATTCAAGAACATGATCAAATGTAAGAGTCATGGAATCATGACAACCCTTATAGAAGTTGGATGTGGTACTACAAAAGAAAGAATTCTCAAATAGGACATGAAGTTAGAAGGTGAATAATGTCATTAATGGGCATAGAAGGAAAAAAAATAATGTTCCATATCCTTGAAGGTGGAAATGTGTAGACAGTTTCAAAGCTTAAGTGTGAAATAAATCCACTTCTAATATCATAGTTCACATTGGAAGCAGGATGTCAATGCTAAGAATTAAGAATGCTCTCTCACTTGAAAATTGTCACTGAGTGAAATGGACTTCCATTACGGAATGGTATTAAGTATGAAAGGTGTGGTTTCACAACGAAATGTTAACGAGGTAACCTAATGAAGAACTATGAGTAACAATATTTGATTCAATAATTTTGTAGTGGAATGATCGAATTTTTTGAGCTACTTCATTCCAGGGTGTTGGAATGTCTCATAAACGTAAAGTTGAGAATGACTACCCAAGGGGAGCTGTTGAATTTGAGTACACTAGTTGGATTGAAGAATGACCAAGTGGCGTTTGGCTGGAAAATGTTTAGACCAAGGAACAATAGTGAAAATGAACAAAATGGGAGCACACAAGGTATCAAGGATATGAAGGAATTGAAGGACAACCAACTACAACATAAATAGATAAATGAACAAGTGATTTGAAACAAAAATGAACTAGAATGCATGAGGCATACAATGAAGTCAAATTTCATCTGCATTAGTAGGCATGCTGATAGTAAATGCTCGGTGCATGTGGATGTGTAATTCCACATGCTTGGATATGCATATAACCTGCTTGTGAAATTAGAATAGTCTACTATTATGAAATAATGTTTGAGTATGACTAATGATGGGTTATGTATTCAGGAAAATTTATATTGCAGGGTTAAAGATGTGGATGTTTTAATTTCTTATAATTTCCATCTAGGTGAAGGCCCATGAGGGTGGAAGGAATGGTTATCAGAATGATGAAGGAGGAAGTCTATGAGATTCTACAAATACCATTCAGTGAGATAGCAACAAGTAGGTTGACAACAACTAGGAAGGTATGCATTTAGTTTATGTTGATGCATACATGTTCAAGGGGATTGAGGTAAGAATTTTCTCAGTTAATTTTCAATATTTAAATTGATATGTAATGGCCAAAGGCCTAGAGTATGTAATTTTTGTTGATGCTAGAATGGATTTAGATAAAATATTAGGTTCATATTATGTTATGATTGGTTATGGGATCATAACCAGGTTAATTCAAGAGACATACTCCTTTTATAAGAATGAATATCCATAGATATAGTCATGTGTGAGACCATAATATGGTTGGATATGGAATGGATATCGTGCTATGTGAATTCTCAATGGTATCTACTATATATATAATGTTTGGACTACAACCTCTTTTCCAACACTGAAGAACACTTAAAGATTATATTCATGGTGTTGTGTTTGGGTGGAAAAGGAAAGTATACAAATAGTTAAGAAAGAAGTAGGAAGTGTGTGGATGATGTGTTGATTCATTGGCTAGACCTTCCAAGTCATAATTGTAGCCTCCCCTCTATTAGGACTAGGAAAGCGAAGCACAAAAGGTAAAAAAAATTGAAGCATTAGGAAATTAACATCAACACACAAATCATAGCAATGCATAATCAATGACATCATAATAAAATCATTACAAGTGACTCATCATCATAATCCATAATGACGTAATGAACACATCAATAAAAATTAGTAATGACATATAATTAACACATCATCTTATTAGATAATGACACCAATCAACAAGTAACATAAATGGAGATGCAAGATCAACTCATCACAAAGATAACAAAGAGAAACTACCTGCCCAACCTACCCTGCAAGGTTAGGACCTCTAAGACATATAAACAATGCTCAAGCTAAGGATTCATCCAATGGATTTTGACCATTTAAGGTCTCAGGGATGGTGATTGTTATGAGGAACAAGGAGGTTTCTACATCCCACTAACACAATCAAGTAAAAAAACCAACTAGATATATCAATAACATAAACAATACTCAATGATGCAAATAGTGTTATAATAACCAATCACACATCACATAAATTCCAAGGCATAAGATAAGTTAATTACTAAATCAATCATACATTGACATAAGTTAAGGCACAAAGTAATTAAATTTATTCTATTTTCAAGGCACAAAAGCATACATCTACTTTACTTCAAGGCACATGATTAATGAATCATTGAATACAACAATAATCAACAGTATTTTCAAAGTGTGTGCATGACCTAATTACCAGATTAAACATAACCAACCTCATTCAATGCGCAAAATTAACCCCTTTACTTAATCATTTACACATCAACAAATAATTGACGCAAGAGTAAAGAAACTTTAAAAAAATCATACATCAAGATAATGAATGATGCAAGAGTATTCTCAACCTTATTTTCATGGCACAAAGGAGTCTAACTACTTAACTAGTCATATATCAACATTAAATTCATGGCACAAGTAATCTAACCGCATTAATTTCAAGGCACAAGGGAATCATTAGGTTTATTCCATGGTGCAAATGTAATCACCAATTTTAATTACATGGCGTGAAGTAAACCAATCATACATTCACATAATTAATCAAATGTCAACAATTTTTAATGGTGCCAGAGTAACAAATTCTAAAACCTTGATACATCATCTTCATTTAAATGCACAAGAGATCTAATTGCTCAATCATTATACATCAATGTTATTCATGGCACGAGAATAATTGTCAATTCTATTTCATGGCGTAAAAGTAAACTAAGCGCTTAAACAATCCTTCAAGCAATTCTTAGCGTAAACTCAATAAAAAATCATACCTAGGTTAATAAGAATCCCATTAGCATAAGGCCAATCTTAGTGGAAAATAGAGATCTAATTCTCAACATCAATGAGGTTGTCAAGCTCTGGATCAATTAAGTCAAGCATCATGTAACAACTTCAACGGTTACCAATATACGTGAGTTAGGGAAAAACTTGTTTTCTTTTATTATTTAACTCTTTATTTCTTCCATTCATTCCACTCCCTTGCCGATTGTTCTATCTAATATAGCACAAGTATTATAGATTCAAACCTTCAACTCCTAGTTCCATCACTAAGCATTTTAATTTAAACGCCCTTCCCTTGCTTTTCTAATTCATTATTACATAGTCAAGGCTTTATTATCTATAAAAATCTCATTAAAACTATCACTCACTCACTTATAATTTCATATAAAAGGGAAGGAGTGGAGATTTTAATTAGTGGAGATGGATTGATCCATTCATTTCTTAATTAGATACGATAAATGTGAACGGAAAAAGGTTAACATAAAATCTTGGGCCTGTCTCTCAACCAGCCCAATCTCCAAGCATATAACCAAAATTTAGACCACTATCACCATGAGAATCGAGGGTCAAGGTTACATCGTCTACCTAGTCACGAGGAAATGGAAGTGCGCACGCACTGAACACCAAGAGAGATTCCATAGGTGGATTGTTGACTTACCAACTACTAACAACCCTCCCGGCCAAAACTCAAGGGAACAACTGTGCATCAGAGGAAGCATAATTCGCGTGCACAGAAGGCAAAAGGTCACTTCCCTAAGGAGCTAGCTTTTGCGTGAATCCTTCGCAGGGAGGGTCTCTCTTCGAACAAAATCCGCGCATGGAAGGATGAATCCAAGAAAAACGCAGAGTTTTGGGGGTTGAGGCTCTGGGTAAGGGAACCGACGCCTGGCCATCCTTCTCTCAAGAAAAACGTAGGGAAAACAAAGGAAATCCCCTCCAGGTTCCCACAAAATCCCCTCCAGGATGAATCTCAGATGTTGGGTCAAAACGAAGAGACGCTTCTGGGAAAAAATCGCTAAGGGAAAAAATCGCCAAGGGAAAGGAGAATTTGCAGAGATGCTTCTGGTTAAAAATTGTTGAGTATGTCAAGGAAAAAAATGCCAGGGGAGATACACGGCTGGGTGAAAATGGTGAGATTGACAATGGTCTAGGCATGTGACTCACAACAGAATGTTCAAGAATGTCACCTTCCCAGAAAAAAAGAAAAAAGAAAAAACAATCTAAAACGTTTTCAACGCAACTCTTAGAATGAATCATGAATGGAAACATTCAAATGAATCAATATGTTTTAGATTTAAATCTTCCAACAAACATGTGATTTGTTGTGTGATTTGAAGTTGAAGTAATTGCGAGTTGTTATTTGTGTTAAATATAATGTAACCTCAAACACTCTGATTGTACACTGCCAGCTATTCTGGCTAGTTGTATTATCGTTTCTTGATTTGCTTGAGCCTATTTAGCTCAGCTCTTTTCCCTTTTCCCAATGTACTATTTTCCTCATATACTCGATATACTGAATACTATTTTCTGCTCTGCTATTTCTCTATATTCTTTGCTTCTCATTTTATCATGGTATCAGAGCTTCAGACGTAAGCCTCTTCACACAGACTAAAGAGCAGCCCGATCCTAAGTAGCAAAGAACTTAAACTGTCAACGAGAGAACAAGACGCGAGATTCTGCATAGAGCTTGGAGAACAACGTGCAGTCCGAAATACACTCTAAAGATCACTGTAAAAATAAAACGAGAGGAAGCAGAGTGCAATACGCTCGAAAAAATCATGAGCATTTAAAGATTCGTGAAAGATTCATGAAGCAGAGTTGTAGAGAGCAGAAACAATTAAAGATATGTGAGTTCTTTAAAGAATTCATGAAAATATTTCTTCTCGAGAAGATTCTGCGAGAGCAACAAAGGAGAAGATAAAGCAAGAAAGGACAAACACACATAGCCATAAGATCAGCCCTACGAACAGATCTGAGCCCTTGTTCGAGTTCAAAAAGGACAAGGAGTGCATAGAAAAGGAAAAAGATTTTCAACCGTCAGATTTAACGCAGAGGACCGATAACCATTAGATATGGGAGAAAGTGCATGAGGCTTAGTCCTCTCGAGTGCACATGAGAAAAGCTGACTTGTGAAGTTGTGAAATACCAAAATCTTGGGACTGTCCATCAAGGAGGACACGTCGCGAGATCTCAGCATTTCGCTAACTCGCAGGGAGTAAAAGTCAGAGCACACTGTGGTAAGAATTTGCGAATTGTAAAATCATGACTCGATCTGAGCCATTGGATCGAGAAAGATCGTGAGTCGTCGATCTGATGCAATCACAAAATCAAGAATCGTGAGCACAGAGGTGTGCCATCCTTTGACGTCGCGAAGTTAGAAACGCTGAATCGATCGCAACCATCGATCAAACAGAGGCCTCGAACATCAATCTCATGCCATCGACATTTCAGGGATTGGGATAACAAAGGTGCTAGTTGTTCGACTTCGTGAAATGTGAAATCTCGAAGAAATCTGGATCGTTCTATCCAGAGGAGGAAGAACCATTGACTTGGGAGGCTCCAAATTTTTTGCATTTCGGAGTTCAGGGTTTGGAGAACATTGTGACGAGAGTTCAAAGATCGTGAAATACTGATCCGCAAAATCCAGAAAGGATATGAACCATCATATCATAGGAGGATATTGACCATCGATCCGCAATAGAGGATAGACCAGAGTTTCAGATTTTGGGATTCCAAGGATAAAAGGTTGGAGTTGCATTGCAGCTTCTTGAACCGCGAAATCCCAAAAAATGGATCGTGGTCATAGTGTCGTGGTCGTGTGGAGGAAGGATAAGAGAGGATTTGAGGGTTCATTAAGCCCCTTTCGGAGTTCTGGAGCTGGATAGTCAGGAGTGGCTCACACACCAATACTCTCGAGGTTGCAAAACACGACGCGTCCTTTGTGGGCTAAGCTAGTGGTCATGTGGAGAAGGATCTTGCGCTCAGTTCTTATTCGCATGGGGCTAAGTTCACTTTTGGACCAGTTCCTCCATTACATATGCAACAATTTCAAAATAACGGAGCTTAGAGCTCTTAATCCACAAATCTCACGCTCGGATAATCAGATCTAGCCAGATTGAAGTCAAAGAAGTGGTCTACACCACGTATTTTGGTCTGAAGTCACTGAAATAACTTCGAAGACCTAGTTTTACACAAAAAAAATAGGTAAACACGAAATTTTCTAACAATCTTTCTTGTTTTGTTCAATTTTTTAAAAGATGGCCACGTCTAGCGATTTATGACCAACTCAAGGATCGATTCTTCTTGGAAAAAATTATCAGTTTTGGTCTCTTCTAATGAGATCCTTCTTGCAAGCACAAGAGTGTTGGGATCCAGTGGATCTTAGATATGTGGAACCAGATCCAACAGACCTTGTTTCCATGACCAACTAACAAAGAATTGCTCAGGCAACACAAAGGAATAGAGAAAACAAGGAAAATTTATGGATTCAAAATTTAGTGGATGACTCAATTTTCTCAAAAATCACAGGCATTGTTACTTCAAAACAGGCCTGGGACATCCTTAAATCAGCCTACCAAGGAAATGATAAGGTCAAAATAGTCAAACTGCAGACCTTGAGGATGCAATTTGAGACTTTAAGAATGACAGAGTCTGGAAATGATGATCAGATTATGACCGGAGCCATGGGAATCATGAACCATATCAGATTGACTGGTGAAGCCATCCTTGATCAATGCATTGTTGATAAATTCCTCAGACGTTTACCAAAGAAATTTGAAATGATTGTTACAGCGATCCTTGAATCCAAGTATCTATCATGTTTTTCAACTGATGAACTAATTGGTTCCCTATTGACACACGAGACTAGACTGCATCTCACAGATGAGTCAATCGCCAATGCCTTCAAAACTCAATTCTCTTTCAGCAGAGGAAGAGGTCACCAAGGAAGAGGAAGCAGTCCAAGTAACCCTCACTCAAGTGGAGGTCATAGACAACAGAACCTGAATCAATCTTCCCAAGGTCACAAAAAACAGAATCATAATCAAAATTGTCAACCTCAAAGAGGCAGAGGGAGAAGATCAAATGACAAATCAAGCATAAAATGTTATTACTGCAAAAAGTTTGGACACTACGAATCTGAATACCAGAAGAAGCAAGGAGATCAACTCTCAAGCATAGCACATGTCTCAAATCATATAGGAGATACCTCAGAAGGTATGTTTCTCTCATGTCAGAAGACTGAAGAACAACATAAATATCTCTGGTTGCTAGACAGTGGATGCAACAATCAGATGACAGGTAACAAAGATTTACTTTCATGCATTGATTCTTCAATTTCCTCTGATATTACACTTGGAAATGATTCTTTAGTCGAAGTTAAAGGAAAAGGAACTATACCTATTCTTACTAAACAAAATGTAAAGAAAGACATAAACAATGTCTACCATGTTCCAGATCTGAAACATATTATGTTAAGTGTAGGAAAACTCATTTAACATGGATATAAGGTACTTTTTGAGGGAGCATCATGCAAGACATATGATAAAACCCCCAACAGAAATTTGATTTATGAAATCCACATGACTCAGAATAGGATGTTTGCACTGATCCTCAGAACTGCAAATCTGATCCAATCATATGCACAAAGTGCATCCACCCCAAATGAAACTCTCGTTTGGCATACAAGATTTGGACATCTACCCTTTAAGACTCTAATTCTTCTACAAAAGCACTCCATGGTCAAAGGTCTCCCTATTTTTAAAGAGGAAAACCCACCATGTGAGTCTTGCATTCTAGGAAAACATAAGAGAACTAGTTTTCCACAGTCCTCCACTCAAGCCAAACAACATCTTGAACTCGTTCACAATGAACTATGTTGACCAATGCAAATCGAGTGCATAGGTAGTATCTTTTATTTTCTAACGTTTATTGATGACTTTAGCAGGAAAACTTGGATCTATTTTCTTAGACACAAGTGATAAACTTTTGCAAAATTCAAAGCATTCAAAGCTAAAGCTGAAAAACAAAGTGGAAAATATATCAAAACTCTCAGATCAGATGGAAGAGGAAAATACAACTCCAAAGAATTTGCAAATTTCTGCAAATCACAGGGCATCGTCATGCAAACTACAACCAATTATATTCCACAACAAAATGGAGTGGATGAAAGGAAAAAAAAGACAATAATGAATATGGAAAGAAGCATACTCAAAGAGAAATGTATGTCAAATACATTCTGGGATGAAGTCATAGCATGCTTAGCTTATCTTATGAATAGATCTCCAACCACCAGTCTCAAGATGAAGGTCCCACAATAAGCATGGATTGGGACAAAGATGAATATTTCTCATCTAAGGACATTTGGATGCATAGCATACGCTCACATAACTTCTGAATTAAGGAAGAAACTGGATGATAGAAGTGAGAAATGTGTCTTTATTGGATACAGCGAAACATCAAAAGCCTACAGACTCTACAATCCAATTTCAAAGAAACTAATTCTCAGCAGAGATGTAAAATTTCTTGAAAATCAACTTTGGAATGAATCTGAAAATCAGCAAATGGACAGTCATGGTCCATTACTGTCACTTCCTGAAGACATGGAGAATTTAGGACATCAAACACATCATCCTTCTCTTCCAAGACTACAGGTACAAGGAAAATTTGAAAACTCTCAGGATAATTCAACTTCCAACAAAGAATCGTCCTCTAAACTTCCAAATCAGAGAACTCAAAGTTTGAGAGAAATCCATCAACAGTTGGATGACATTGAAAAACACAAATTGTTTGCATTAATGTCATGTCAACCTACATCTTTTAAAGAAGCAACTAAGGAGTCTCATTGGGTTCAAGCCATGAACCAAGAGATTGATTCCATTAAGAATAAAAAGACGTGGGATCTTGTTGATCTTCCCAGACAAAAGAAGAGTATTGGTGTCAAGTGGGTTTACAAAACTAAACTCAATGAGAAGGGACAGATTGGAAAGCACAAGGCAAGACTTGTTGCCAAAGGATTCTCACAACAACCAGGTACTAATTATGGTGAAACTTTTTCTCCAGTAGCAATATTGGAAACTGTAAGGACTCTCTTGGCCATAGTAGTCCAACACAAATGGAAAGTATACCAGATGGATGTCAAGTCAATTTTCCTGAATGGGTTCTTAGAAGAAGAAGTTTATGTCGATCAACCACCTGGATTTGAAGTCCAAGAGAATCCAACCAAAGTGTATTAGTTGAAGAAAGTTGTATATGTCTTAAAGAAATCTCCAAGACCTTGGTACAACAGAATTGACACTTACATGATCAAAAGTGGTTTCAGCAGAAACCAAAATGAGCCAACTTTATACACTAAAACAGATAAGCATGGTAAAATTCTGATTGTATGTTTATATGTTGATGACGTGATATATACTGGAAATATTGAGTTAACTAGTTTTAAACATGCCAGGCAATCTGAGCTTGAGATGACAGATCTTGGCATAATGAAATGTTTTTTGGGAATTGAGGTTGATCAATCAACCAAAGGCATTTTTGTCTATGAGAAAAAGTATGCAACAAACATCATCAAAAAATTTTGCATGGAAGACAGAAATCCAGCAGACACTCCTCTACCCCTAGGAACAAAATTGAGCAAGCAAGATGAAGGACCTACAGTGGATTCTACCCTGTACAAAATCTTAGTATGAAATTTGTTGTATCTTACAACAACTAGGCCTGATATAATGTATGTACCCAACCTTGTTTCCAGGTTTATGGAATCCCCCAAAGATTCTCACTAGAATATGGTGAAAAGGATTCTGAGATATCTTGCAAGAACTCTCAATTTTGTCTTATGGTACATTCATTCTGATGATTATCTTCTCTCTGGTTACATAGATAGTGATTTTGCAGGCAGCCTAGATGACAGAAATAGCACCTCAGGACATGTTTTTCACCTAGGCATGAACCTGATTTCATGGGAATCAAAGAAACAACCAAGTGTATCAATATCTTCTACAGAGGTAGAGTATGTCGCTACTATCTAAGCTTCCTTTCAAGCTATGTGGCTGAGAAGAATATTGAATGATATGTCACACACAGAAAAGGAGCCAACTCCTATCTTCTGTGACAACACCTCAACAATTTCTCTATCCAAAAATCATGTGTTTCACAAGAAAAGAAAGCATATTGACACTCTCTTTCAATTCATTCATGAGATCGTCACTAATGTTGACATAACACTTCAATTGTGTGGCTCTCGAGATCAACTCGCAGATATTTTTACAAAGCCACTGGGAAAATCCGTTTTTGATTTTCATAGACAACACTTGGGCATTATCAGTGCTGATGTTTGTAACTATTGAGTTTAAGAGGGAGTGTTAAATATAATGTAACCTCAAATAGTTTGACTATACACTGCCAACTGTCCTGTCCAGTTGTACTATCGTTTCTTCATGTTCTTGATTTTCTTGAGCCTATTTAGCTCAACTCTTATCCCTTTTCTCAATGTACACTTTTCCTCATATACTCAATATATTGAATACTATTTTCTGCTCTTCTCTTTCTCTGTATTCTCTGCTTTTCATTTTATCAATTTGGAGTTTCAATTTTTTTTTCTACCATTTAAAACATAGTTTTCAAAGAGATATTCAGTGATGTAGAAGAGCCTTTTCAATTAAACCAAAAGGGTTTATAACTTTACCTACATATCAGTTACCATGATCGATTCTATGCCCCCAACTATGAGGAGAGATGACTCCTCGGCCTCAGAAGGGTTTAAGTTTTTTGCAAAAAAAAAACATTATGTATAATCGGAATTTCAAGCGCTAATGAAATGTTGATCAATCCAGGAAGGAGGTGGAATATTCTGAGAGTAATTCGTAATTATTCGGGAGTGGTATGGAAAAATTTTGTACCACAAAATTTTTATGTTCAAGAAACACTATCAAGTACACATAAAAAGTCCATTCCATCTTTAATGATAAGGACTTTGTTAGTTATACAACCAAAGGTTTTGTCACTGATTCAACATTCTTCGGTACTAAACTAGATTACAATTTGAGATTCCAGGAAACGTTAACAACTATGCAAGATTTCCTTCACCTTCTTGCGGCTATTATAATTTAAAAATTGCATTTAATAATGAGATATAAACTATAATAATACAAGTTTTTGTCTTCCTTTCCTATGATTTTAATTTGCAATTCATGATAATTAAAAACAATAATATCATAATTTTTACAAACATATTTAGTATCCAAATATATCAATATTTTATAAAAATAATTAACCATAAAATATTGTAACCGACGACGATGGTGGTTTGGTGATGATTGGAAGCTGGTGTTCCTTCCATCTTCCCATTTGCTAATTGACGAGACTTCATCGGTACCTCCCAACCAAAGCTATCGGTAATATCTTCTCCCTTATCCCCCCAATCCACAAAGGGGCCACGAACAACGACAACCTGAATCCTCTAGCTCCCAGCTCTCGCAAGGTAGAGCCACCACTCTCTCTCTCAAGCAAGGTATCCCAACTCTCACAAGTAAAACCAGTCAAAATTTCTGCAGCATAACCTTACTCTTAACTAGTGTCATCCATTCCTCCTCTCAGGCATTTGTTTTCTAGAATTTTCTTAGTAACAACTTTCCATTTGCACATTTAATTCATTTTTTTATAATTTAATTAGAAATTATCCCCGCCATACACTTGTAACCCATTCCCTTAGTTTCACAACTAAATCCACAATCTAATTTAATTAAAAGTCAATTTCTCTCACCCATCCTAAAAGTGCTTCTAAAATCATTCCTAGTTGTCCCTTTATTCCCTTTATTCCCAATTAATGACTGAAATCTTTCTAAAATTTAGTTGAGTTAAAATATAAATGTTCTCTACTTAGACTAGACTCTAGATATCATTCTATGATTACACATTCTTTTATGCTTAATTCCTTTCTCACTGTAAATTCTAATTTGGTATTTACTTGCACAAGTATATTAAATCACTCATTTGGATTTATTTTTATTTTCATTGATTCTTAAATTGATTTTATTCATCCCCTCATCATTTTATTTAAAAATTTAGTTTTTAGTCTTCTCACTAACTTAGACTTAGGCTTAGTTAAATATTTATTTGCAAATGTCTAGACCCTTAGGGATTATGATTAATAGATTCATTCTTTAATTAATTAATTAATCAATTAATTAATTCGGTAGTGCTCAATATTTTACAAGGTTTAGCATTCGCTCAAAGTTATCTGGGCCACCTAGATTCTTTGAATCATTTTTTTAAAAATTCTACGACGTTCCTTTTAAGACACACTCCATGCTCCAAGGGTGCCAATCTCCTTTGATTAAATTTTAAATTTTGCGACATTCCCTTCAAGATGCACTTTGTGCTCCAAGGGTGTCACTCACCTTTGACTCGTTTTGGTAGTTTTCCAACCGCTGGAGTCATCACTCCATTTGAGCGACCTTGTGAGAGATTAAGGGATTATAAGGAATAAGGACCCTACCTTATTGCGTAACCTTTAGAATCTTCATGATCGACTGTCTCAGTTTTCCCTCACGACATCGTGGACATCTCGAAATAGATAATCGTTAACCTACAATTTGAGTCATGGAAGGAGTGCATGTAGGTTGTGTCAAGGGTGTTTCCACACCACTCCCTCAATATCTGGTCTATGTCCATGGCCCCTTTAATCCTTATGCGAGTCATATTAGCAAGCAATCGTCAGCCTGCATCGATCGACAAAAAAAATTCAATGATCCATAAGAAACATCATAATATAATCGATCGTAGGTCACATATGCATAAACAAAATACTCAAACCAGTACAATCCACTCCCTTAATCCAGAGTCCAAGGAGGTCCTGCAGAGTCAGGGGAAACTCATTAATATCATATATGTATACACAAATATCAAATAACCTAACAACATAATCTATCAACATCATCATAAGAATCCATAATCAAAACAAACAACATATACTAAAATTAGATCACTTGCATGCAAGTGTCCTCAAAGAATAAGTCAATAGCATGTGCTCGCAAGAGCAGGATGTTACAATAATGGTGAAATGAATGAGATAGTTATGTGTTATTATGTATCCAATGCATGGATGCATTGTATAAATGTGGCCATGGGTATTGACACATTCATTGTTATTTTATTTAGTAATAAATTGCTACATTATGAAAATCCTGTGGTACTGAAAATACGTAATGATGTAGATATGCATTATATTTAATATGAATACTAGCCGAAGGAGATTGGATTGTTCTTGTTACAATTCCAAGATCAGTTTTGGAGATATTAAAATTGTTACAAGTAGAATTATCGAATGCATTTTGGTGAATACATGAATATATTTTATAACATAGAAATGATTATGCTAACATCTTAAATGATGTGAGTATTTCTAATTCATGAAGTTGAAAAAACTTCAGGAACTCTTAGATACTACAACAAGAAAGTTGCAGATTAAAGTAGCTACAAAATGAGAAATTACGGAAAATATTTTTGGGGGGAGACAAAGTCATATTTCTGGAAAGTAGTGGTTGATAATACATGTGTATGTAATGATGCGATCATTCCAATTAATAGTTCTATCAATGGAAGGAAATGAATTGTAGTAGAAAACAATTTTAAGAACACTTGTTTCCATGAATATATATATATATATATATATATTCATTCATGGAAACAAGTGTTCTTAAAAAAAAATTCTACTACAATTCATTTGCTTCCATTGATAGAACTATTAATTGGAATGATCTCATCATTACATACACATGTATTATCAACCACTACTTTCCAGAAAGATCACTTTGTCTCCCCCCAAAAATATTTTCCGTAATTTCTCATTTTGTAACTACTTTAACATATATATATATATATTGTAGATGAGATATTGAAAATTTGTTTGGTTGGGGAATGTTGAAATTGCAGCAAGAAAGGGTCTTGAATATGGAAGTGTAGTAATCTCATAAAATAGACCCATGCCTATTGCTACAAGAGCCAAATTATTATGAGCAGAAGCTCATGTCTGGAAGTTTTGTTTTTCCTATATGAAACATTTTTGGGAATTATAATTTAATAAATTACCGACACATTGTTTTGGTTAAATGTAAATAAAGGAAATTGCAGATAGGATGGACTTGAATATGGTAGGGATGTAGGCCCATACAGAAGACTGATATCTACAACTGCAGAGCCAAACATTATAAGCAGAAAGTTCATGCTTGGAATTTTTTTTTCATGTATAAAATATATTTGACATTTATGATTGAAATTATTATAACAATATCTCATGATGACT
>ML851204.1:0-10789 GCA_009831015.1 Picea engelmannii
GAGTGGCACCCTTGGAGCACGTGGTGCATCCTGAAGGGCACGTCGCATTGTTGTGGATGAAGGAAAAGAACCTGAATATCCCTAAGACAATAACGCCTTAATAAATTCTTAAAACGACTCCCCTAAACAATTGTCGTCCAATTCAAAATCTAAACCTACGTCAAAAAAAAAGGGACTTCTCTAAGATAAAAATTTTGTTTAACCTTAAGGAAAAAGGCCTTAACTCTAACTCTAAAAAGAGCCTAACCCTAATTCTAAATGAGATAGCTCCAATGAATCTTGACCTAATCCTATACCCAAATATCCTTATTAATAGCAATTAACCCTAATAACCATTAAAATAATTAAGCAAAACATCATTATGAGATTTTACGCTAGAGTTCACGCCTCATTTGCAGTGCAAGGAGAATACAATTTTTAGAACGTACTTGAGCTCTAGTTATTGGATTTATTAACGTTAACTTAATCCAACTTTACAACCAATATATCAACGGATACAAGATTTCATAATCTTTTTCAACCAGTTAACTTTTAATGAACTCATAACTTTTATTCAAAATGAAACATAACTTTTCTTAAAAATAAAAATATACATAAATACAGTTTTAGTTAACTCAGAGTAAGCCAATAGTAATAAAATTATTTAATGAGCAGGAGTGTAAAAGTATGAATTTAAAAATAAAATGAAAATATGCATTAGCGCATTTACTTTAAAAAAAAAAAAAAGAGAAATTAATTTTGGAGAAACATTCGGGATGAGTGACACTTGTAAGATAGAGAATTTTTTAGGGTTTTCATGTAAAATTAAATTAAATGTAATTTAGGGCAAGGAAGGGGTCTCAAAAGAGGATAAAACAGAAAAGGAGGGCTAGGGTTAGAAGGGGTTATGCTATCGAATTGAGACTGGACCGATTGCTTGTGAGGAGTTGGGATTTTCTCAGTTGGTATTGGAGTGGTAGCTCAGCCTTGGAGGCAAGCTGGGAAGCTAGGCATATCTGGATTTGTGTGGCCCCTTTGCGGCTCGGGGGGATAACAAGGAAGTAGAGTACCCCTAGTGATTGGCTGGGAGGTACCGGTGAGGTCTCGACGGTCGGCGAGCGGGAGCGGCAAGGAGTGCATGAATTTCATTCAAGGTGGGCATCAAGGCAAAGGTATGTTTGTTTATTTTATTAAGAATAATGCATTAGAAATTGTGTTGGGAACTGTATCAACTGGATAAGTAAAAGGAAATTTTGAGTTCTTGCTGTGATGGGGTAATGGCATTGTGAAGTTTACTCTGGACTGTGCAAACCCTTTTGTTTATTCCTCGTTCTGGATTGTGTAAAAATAATTACTTCTTATAATTTTGGATTCTGTAAACCCCTTTTTATCAATCGAAGATCTGGACTGTGTAAATGTTTAATTATTGTGCAGGACTGTGTATTTTTATTGTTTAGTGTTCTGGATTTTTTTTTCATTGGACCGTGGGCATTGTTTTTTTTATATTGTCGGGGCGTTTTTACTTTTCGCTGGGTGTTCTTATACTACCAGAGCGTTTTTACCTTCTATTGGGGTATTTACCTTCTGTGGGCATTGTATTTATACCAGCGTTGCTGATATGGGCATTATATGTGACTGTGGGCATTTCTTTTGTGGGCATTTCATGTTATCAGTTGTTGTAATTTCATTGTATAACTTGTTGTCATTTGTTTTGTAAAATTACCGTCTTCTCGTTGTCAAATTTTGGGCAATTCATTGGGGCATTTCGTTCTTCCATTTCAATGGGCGTGCTTAAGTGTTAGCGTGTGAATTCTGTGTATCATTGTGTGGCCAGGGTGTTCGCTTCTCTTTTCTCCCCTCCCTTCACATCTATTGAGTTGATTACAGACCTCTGTGTTTCCGCACCCATTGCCTCGATTTTACCCCACTATAATTCATTAATGCGATGGCATTTTACCTTCTTCTCTTAACCCTCCCACCCACGAGATGCTGTTGTATTTCATTGCCGTTGGATTTTCATTTTTTCCATGAATTGATTACTGCTCCACTGACTTATGCTGCAATTGCTAAATGTTCCAATGCTAGCTGTAATACTCTTGTTTACATACCCTTAGTCTGCAAACTGTGGTAAAAACTTTATTAAAAATGGAGGGTTCTTGGTACGCCATTGACAGTGGTTGTTGTGCGAGCATAGACTGAGTTTTGTTGTTCTTGTTGTACATTAAACCTTCACTTAAAGGGAATACCAGAACTTTATCCTTCGATGAGCGAAGAGTAAAAACAAAGGACTCTCTCGCAGAATAGAGAAATATTCTGTCACCTTCCCAGAATTATGATTATTAGGTTACTTTCTGTAGTGAATTTTATTATTATTTTATTGCCAGAATGACTGAGCTATGCGTAATTAGAGGTCTGTGATTAATTATATATTCATTGACATTTAAAATAAAATAAAATTTAATGCTACTTAATTTAACCCCCGAATGATGATGAGCTGTACATAAGTAGAGGTGGTGATATTGATTTATGAAATCATTGATGTTTTTAAAATAAAAAGAAAATTGAAGCTGTATGATTTAATGCCAGATTGATGGTGCACTGTATGTAATTGAAGTTGGGATATTGATTTATGTAAACATTGTTGTTCTCATTCTATTAGTTATATTTTACCTATTTTATGGGTTGATTTCCATTCTACTTTCAGGGTTGTTAAAGCTAACTAATAATTTCGCTCATCTTTTAAATTCCTTATTTTACTTGAATTATTAAAATTTTAAGTTCTAAATATTCTCTTATTTAGTCCATCTTGAGATTATTTTATATCCTTATATGAATGTTTATTATTAGAAATGAACTGTTAGTAATATTAATGTTATATCTTGGAATTTAATTAGATATCGTTAAGGGGTAATGAAACTAGTAAGTTGATTAGTATAGTTAAGGTCACCACCATGGTGTGGTCACTTTTGGAAAGGATATTGTACTTTGTTATAAAAATAGTTAGTTAATTTGTAAGTCTTTATATTATAAAAGGTAATGAAGCTAGCATTTATGGTAATGATATTATGGTTCCATTGTTGATGTTAACAATTAAAGTGTCAAGTTATTATCATTTAAATTGCAATGTTATTGTAATCTAGAAAGCAAAGATATGGTGGTGTTATGGTGAATTTATGGAAATCGCAATATGATGGATGGCCCATAAAATGTAGGGTCCATGAATCTAAGCGAAATCAATTATTATAATTCAGTAAATGGGGATGGCAATTAACTATTTGTACAATATTTAAGGTTGGATAACTCGTCGATTAATAAATTTTAAAGGGAGCAATTGGTCTGTAATTTGTCAGTGAGTCTTATTCATGGATGGTCAATGTCGGAGTCCTTCTTACTTGTGCCTTCCTGGAGGACGTTCTATTAATATAATTCATATTGTACGAGGTTGTTATCATCTTATTGCTTGGTAATTTTTTGTTGGGCGGGATGTAGACACCCCCAAGTAGCCTTAGGAGATTGGTCTGCATTTGTGATTATTTTGTGTAAAGAATAGAGTGTCGTATCAAGGGTCTCGGGCCCTTTAAAGGCATGGTTTCCACTCTTGCGACACGCCTAACGGAGATTACTAGTTCCTGCCTGAGCAGTCGGCCACGAGCCTATCTGACCTTCTCTCTCTCCGGAGCAACGAACTAAGATTAAACGCTCTACTTTCCTATGCATAAATAATAAGATCTACTACTATGGATTCTTCCCTCTGTGTTCATACGGTGCATAACCCAGTATGTTGTTAAATGTTTGCATTGTGCACCTTGTTTCTATGATCGTTAATGCTTGCAGTTACTTGTTGAGTGCCTTATGTCTTCTTGTTGTGATGATCGTGGTTGCGTCTTGTTAGTTGTCGAGTGGTGATGTAGAATCGAGTGTGTATGTTCCTTTTTACACGCGTGCACACATCTTAGACAAAAAAAAAAAATTGCACCTATTAGAGAGTTGTTGTCGTAACCAGGCGGATCGTTACATATGGTATCAGAGCTGGTTCGACCCGCGAATTGGGATTCTCTACAGCTTTCGTTGACATGGTTAGATTGATTATACTATTGCTAATCGAGTTGATTGTGTGCGTGAAGGTAATGATGGTTAGAAGACACCATGGAGGCAGATGATGGGGTGCTAGGGGAGGAGGGATGATGCCTCCAGTAGCATTCATGCCTAAGGGGTCTAACCCCAAGGGAGGCGAGCAGGTTCTCAGATAGGAGCAGATCGCAGTTGGCGATGTCGTGGGGATGATGAGATCTTTTCAGTGCATGTCCGAGGCACTGATCAGCCGATTGGATAGAGACGAGGCTAGGGCACCAGCACCCGCCGAGGTTCTGCCACGTGCATCGGTCGTTACCGGTAGAGTTCACCGTGAACTCGAGAAGGTAAAATTTCTCGAGTTCTTTGGTGTCCCAGACGATGCAACCACCGAGGCATGGTTGGAGAATATGGCGATGTGCTTCACACTTCACGATTATACCTCCAACATGAAGTTCTGTAGGGCGGTCTTTCAACTGAAGGGGAGCACTATTCTATGGTGGAAGACGCTCCTACCATAGCTGAACATGGCCATTGAAGACGTGTCATGGGAACTATTCGAGGAACGGTTCTGAGAGGGGTACCTTTCTGAGGAATTCATTGAGCGTCAGCTCAAGGAGTTCAATGCATTACAACAGGGAGGTTGTATGGTGCTCGAGTACGAGGCACATTTTATGGAGCTGCTCCGGTATGCTCCGTACCGTAACACTAAGAAGCTCAAGGTCAACAGGTTCGTGTTTGGCCTTAATGGCAGCCTGTGTGCAAAGGTTAGGATCTGATGCCTCAAACCTTCCATGACGCTATCTAGAAGGCCCTCATAGCCGAGGAGGAGCTTATCAGTGAGGGTCAGACCAGGACTCCAGTGAGACCCGTAGGGCAGGGTTCATCTGGTACACCGCAACATCATACACTAGCGAGGCAAGAGGATCCACTTTCACTACACCCAGACGACCACCGCCTCAGCAGCAGGCACCTTATCAGGAACCACAAAACCCAGAGCAGCGTCGCCCGTCGTAGCAGCAGTTTAGGCCTGTTCAGTAGAATAGACCTGGGTTCCAAGCGGGTGGGCTGTCATCTTCTACTTGGGTACTAGGACTACCAGGCCGAAGAAGGGGTGCTAGATGTGTGGGGAGCCACACTACCAGTGTGACTGTCCTATGGAGAGGACCAGGGCATCTAGATCATCTGGACCCACTACAATGGGAGATATGGGAAAGGCCTTGGATTCATGAAGAGGTGAATAACCACCAGGCAGAGCACCAGTCGACTGTGCTCGAGATGACGGGTACTATTGCTGACCAGACCCTTAGTATTTTGATAGACCCAGGTGCTACTGAGAGTTTCATTTCTAGTGCATCACTAAAAAGGATTAAGGTGAAGGCAGTTGAACAGGATGAGTTTGGCTTCATAGAGATGGCTTCAGGAGCCAAACAAAAGGTTGGAGGAAATGTTATGAGTTGCGCCCTTAACCTGGGAGAGTTTGTCACAAGGGTCAACTTGTACGTCATGATCTAAGGATCTTAAGACGTCCTGATTGGTATGGATTGGTTGGAATCGCATGAGGCGATACTCAACTGTAAGACAAAATGGTTGAGCTTGGTTGATGACGAAGGCCAGAGACGTGTGATTGTAGGATGAAACCAAGGAGTTTCCCTGAGGTTTGTCTCTTCCTTACAATTAAGGAAGAGTATGTGCAAGGGGTGAAAGATTTATGCGATCCTTGCGCTAAATGAAAAGGGAGTTGTGGAAGGTCTAGCTCACCTTCTGGTGGTGAAGGAGTTTGTAGACGGTTTCCAGAGGAGTTACCTGGGATGCCGCCGGAAAGGGAATTTGAGTTTACCATAGACCTAAAACCGGAGACCGAACCGATAGCAAGAGCACCTTATAGGATGTCGACCCCAGAGTTGCAAGAGATGAAAATGTAGCTAAAGGAGTTGTTGGACCTAGGACTGATACGTCCTAGTGTGTCACCGTGGGGTGCACCTGTTATTTTCATACGAAAAAATGATGGATCCTGGACACTCTGCATTGACTATCGTCAACTGAACGAGGCTACAATCAAGAATCAGTATCCCTTACCAAGAATTGATGATCTGTTCGATCAAATGAAGGGTGTGATGGTGTTATCCAAGAGTGATTTGTGATTCGGGTATCAGCAGTTGCAGATCAAGGAGGATGACATACCTAAGACTGCCTTTAAGACGAGATTTCGACATTACAAGTTTACTATTTTCCATTTGGACTGACAAACGCCCCAGGGGTATGCATGAGTTTGATGAAGGGGGTGTTCCGTGAGTACTTGGACAAGTTCGTCCAAGTAATCATTGACGATATTTTGATCTACTCTCGGACAATGGAGGAGCATGACAAGCACTTACGCTTGGTACTACAATGTTTACGAGAACACAAATTGTATGGGAAGTTGTCCAAATGCTCTTTTTATCAATCGAGGATTCACTACTTAGAGCATGTCATCTCCGGCGAAGGTATCGTCGTGGATCCAGCCAAGGCTAAGGCTATTATGGAATGGCCTGTGCCAACGGATGTCACAAAAGTGCATAGTTTTATGGGTTTATCTGGATACTATCGACGGTTTGTTGAGGGTTTTTCAAAGACAACCAATCCGATCACGGAATTGCAGAAGAAAAACAAGAAGTTTGTTTGGACAGAGAAATTCACAGAAGCATTTCAGAGGCTTAAAGAGTTGTTAAAAACAACGTCGATACTAAAGGTCCCTGACATGGACGTAGAGTTCTTGGTATGCACTGATGCATCCAAGGAAGGTTTAGGCGGAGTCTTGATGCAAGACAAATGAGAGATTGCTTACATTTCCAGGAAACTATGAAGGCATGAGGAGAACTACGCGACGCATGATTGAGAGTTATTAGCCATTGTATATGCCTTGAAGGTTTGGAGACACTACCTTGTTGGATGAAAATTTGAATTAAGGATTGATCATTGTCGACTACAACACATTTTTATGCAAAGCGACCTGAACGTGCAACAATGGCGTTGGTCGAAATTGCTTAGCGAGTACGACTTCGATATTACTTACATAAAGTGAACAGTGAATCGAGTGGTGGATTCTTTGAGTCGGAGGCCATGCATCTTTTCGGTGTTGCCCCTTCAGATGAATCTACGTGAGAAGATTCTCACTTTACAGTGTGACGATGACTGGTACAAAGAAGTCGAGGATTTTTCGGACAAAACACAATGATGGTACCACAATCTGAGGGATTTTATTTTGATAGCGATGCGTTATTTAGGTTTAGAGGTCGGATTTACGTACCGGCTAATGACGAGTTGAGGATGTTGATCTCGAGTGAGGCTCATAGAGCAGTTTACATGGCTCACCCAGGAGTTACGAAGATGAGGGCAGACCTTAAACCCTTATTCTTCTGAAGGGGAATGAAGGCTGACTTAGTCAATTTTGTGGCTAGATGTCTAGAGTGTCAGCAGTTAAAGGCTGAACATAGACACCCGACAGGATTACTTCAACCACATGCCATTCCAGAATCTAAATGGGAAGTTATTTCGATGGATTTTATTATTGGATTTCCATTGACGGCAAGGTAGTAGACACTCTGATGAAGAGTGCTCACTTTATTCTTGTGTGTATGATGTATCAAGCACTTGACATAGCAAGAGTTTTCATCAGTGATATTGTCAGGCTACATGGCATGCCTAAAAAGATCATATCTGATCGAGGATCGATGTTTACTGGATGATTTTGGATGAGTTTCCAAGAGGCCTTAGGAACCCAACTTAACTTAGTACTTCTTATCACCTAGAGATGGATGGATAGACAAAACGAATGAACCAAACCTTGGAAGAAATGTTGCGCATGTATGTGATGGACCAACAAAAACGTTGGGAGGAATTCTTGCCTCTAGTAGAGTTCGCTTACAACAACAGTTACCAGAGCACCATTAAGATGGAACCTTTCGAGTTTCTTTATGGGTGACCGTGTCAGACGCCCTTGAGTTGGGATTGGCTTGAGGATAGGGTCCTGGTGGGACCAGAAGTGATCCAAGAGATGGAAGAGAAAATGAAAACCTTAAGACCGAAGATTAAAGAAGTGTAGGATCAGCAGAAGATTTATGCCGATGCGCACCTAGTCGACTGTAGTTACGAGGTCGGAGATCAAGTTTTCTTGCGGGTTGAACCACATAAGAGTTCGATCAAGTTTGGAAAGGGAGATAAACTCTCTCCTATATTTGTAGGACCTTTTGATATTGTGGAGAGAAAGGGACCCGTGGCTTATCGACTAGCCTTGCCTGATTCTTTGAGGCATATGCACGATGTTTTTCATGTATCTGCTCTGAGACATTATATTAGTGATCCTATACATGTGATTGACATGAGTTCATTGTAGGTATCATATGAGGGATTGCTCACGACTGGGCCGGTCCGCATCTTAGATCATCGAGTTCGATAGTTACAATGTCAAATGGTAGATCAGGCCAAGGTCCAGTGGGACAGTTATAGTCCACACTCGGTGACATGGGAGGACGCATATGATATGCGTCAACAGTTTCCATTTTTGTTTGATAGATAGAATTATGATACTGTGATACTTTTATTTCGGCAATATATACTGAGAAACTTCCAGACGAAGTTTAGACCAAGAGGGGGTGTATGTAACATCCCGCTCTGGCACACTAAGAAAACTTATTATTTGAGGACACTTTCTTGCAAGTGATTTGGACATTTCTGATGTTAAAACATTGATACTTGATTATGATGCGTTATGATAGACGACATGAGGTTTTACTATTTGATGCAGACAGGTGCAGGGTTTTGGACCTTGATGATGCAGAGGCATTGGTGGAACCCCATTGGACTTTGGATTGATTCAGGGAGTGTGCTATTGGGTTGATTTATTTACTGTGATATTTCATTTGATTTGATGATATGATGTTGCCATTTCTGACATGATTGTTGATGATGCAGGTTGACGATAGCTTACCGACTGGACTCACATATGGAGTAAAGGGGCCACACACAATTTTCAGAGAGGTTGAGGGAGAGGTGTGGACATAAGCACTACCACAACCTACTAGCACTCCCGCTGTGGCTTGAACTATAGGTTAATGATTACCTAGTTCGAGAGGATCCATGATGCTGTGAGGGTAGACTGTGACAGTTGCTCACGATGATTCTAAGGGGTGCGCAATAAGGTAGAGGCTTATTCCTTAGATCCCTTAGTCTCCCACAAGTTCACCTGGAAGAGTGTTGACTCCAGGGGTTATAGATGTCTACCAATCCATCCAGTTGGTGAGTGGCACCCTTGGAGCACATGGTGCATATTGAAGGGCACGTCGCGTAAAGGAAACGAACGAGGCGAGTGGAACCCTTGGAGAACGTGGTGCATCTTGAAGGACACATCACATTGTTGTGGATGAAGGAAACGAACCTGAATATCCCTAAGACAATAATGCCTTAATAAATTCTTAAAATGACTCCACTAAAGAATTGTCCTCCAGTTCAAAATCTAAACCTAGGTCAAAAAAAAGGGACTTCTCTAAGATAAAAATTTCGTTTAAACTTAAGGAAAAAGGCCTTAAATCTAACTCTAAAAAGAGCCTAACCCTAATTCTAAATGAGACAACTCCAATGAATCTTGACCTAATCCTATACCCAAATATCCTTATTAATAGCAATTAACCCTAATAACCATTAAAATAATTAAGCAAAACATCATTATGAGATTTTAGGCTAGAGTTCACACCTCATTTGCAGTGCAATGAGAATACAATTTTTAGAACGTACTTGAGCTCTAGTTCTTGGATTTATTAACGTTAACTTCATCCAACTTTACAACCAATATATCAACGGATACAAGATTTCATAATCTTTTTCAACCAGTTAACTTTTAATGAACTCATAACTTTTATTCAAATTGAAACATAACTTTTCTTAAAAATAAAAATATACATAAATACAGTTTTAGTTAACTCAGAGTAAACCAATAGTAATAAAATTATTTAATGAGTGGGATTGTAAAAGTATGAATTTAAAAATAAAATGAAAATATGCATTAGCACATTTACTTTAAAAAAAGAAAAAAAGAAAAAAAAAAGAGAAATTAATTTTGGAGAAACATGGGGATGAGTGACACTTGTAAGACAGAGAATTTTTTAGGGTTTTCACGTAAACTTAAATTAAATGTGATTTAGTACAAGGAAGGAGTCTGAAAAGAGGATAAAAAAGAAAAGGAGGGTTAGGGTTAGAGGGGTTATGCTGCCAAATTGAGACTGGACTGATTGCTTGTGAGGAGTTGGGATTTTCTCAGCTGGTATTGGAGTGGTAGCTCAGCCTTGGAGGTGAGCTGGGAAGCTAGGCATATATTCTACATTTTTGTGGCCTCTTTGTAGCTTGGGGGGCTAAGGGGGAAGTAGAGTACCCCTAGTGATTGGCTGGGAGGTACTTCTGAGGTCTCAACGGTTGGCGAGCAGGAGCGGCAAGAGTGCACGGACTTCATTCAAGGTGGGCGTCAAGGCAAAGGTACGCTCATTTATTTCATTAAGAATAATGCATTATAAATTGTCTTGGGAACTGTATCAACTTGATAAGTAAAAGGAAATTTTGAGTTCTTGCTGTGATGGGGTAATGGCGTTGTGAAGTTTACTCTGGACTGTGCAAACCCTTTTGTTTATTCCTCGTTCTGGACTATGTAAAAATAATTATTGCTTATAATTTTGGACTGTGTAAACCCCTTTTTATCAATCGAAGATTT
>ML851204.1:15930-25978 GCA_009831015.1 Picea engelmannii
AAAAAATATAGTTTTTATCTATAATGAAAAATAACAAACAATAAATATTTTAAGTTAAAACAAAACACAAAAAAATATTCAATGTACACATAGAACTATATACAAATTTTCTATTTACTTACTTAATTAAATGAATTCTATATAAATTTTCTATTTACTTAATTAATTAAGTGAACTATATACAAATTTTCTATTTAGTTAATTCATTAAATGAAAATGAAAAATAAATACAAATAAATACTTTCCAAAAATTATAATATATAAATTATATAATTTTTTGTCGCTTTTGTATATTTGTTTTATATTTCCGTTTTTAGTTGTAATTTTGTTATATAAACTTATATTAAATTACAATTTTCTGTTTGTTAAATTGTATTTCTAAATGTTTAAAAATAGCTAAAGCATTTTAATTATACAAAATTAACTATTAAAATCTGTAAATTTAATAATTTTAAAAAAAAAAAATTAAAAACATTAATAAAAAAGTATTAAAAAAAAACAAAACACAAAACAATTAAAATAGGCATTTAGATTTCTGTTGTACTTATATTTTACTGTTTGAAATTGAATATATTTACTGAATTGTAGAAGTTAATTTAAAAAGAAAAAATTAATACTTAATCGATATATAAAACCTCAAAGTCAAAGTCATTAAATATAAGAGCCAAATAATCTAAATTTAGCTAAATTATAATTGGGGTTACAATAATAAAGGACCCTAAATTCCATTAGCGGAGATGGACCCGACAGATTAAACTAACTACTGAGAAACCAATGAACAATTGGTTACCTAAAAAAGATTTACTTTAGAACTTATGCTTTGAATTTATTATGATTTTTCTTAAATCATGCTTTTTTACTTTTGATTTTCACAAATTCCCAAACGTTCAGTTTATCACTGCGTTTGCGTTTATGAGTTCATTATCATGTTTTTTCAGTTTCTATTTCAAATATTACAAATAGATAGTTTCCCTCCATCCGTTATAGCTAATCATGTTTTTTCACTTTTGATTTTCCTGCGTTTTCAAATTATAGTTCCTTACATGTTCTCAGCTGCTTGGGAAAAAGAGCAACCATAAAGAGCAACGATAGATAGGGACTTCCTACTTTGCAACTCAACTCAAGCTTAATAAAATATGGTGGATGATTAGTGCAGGCAATTTATAGATTTATGATCTTTTTATTAAAAACCTTATTAAAAACTAAAAACGACACAATAAATCCATTGACCAAGGCCATATTCTTACAATTTTCCGTTTGGACGTTATAAAGCTTTGCAAAATAGTCCAGGTTAAAACGTTAAAAATAAAAATAAAGAAAAACAAAAAAACAGAAAAGTCATTAGATGGAATCCCTCGGAGGTATAAGAAGCAAAAGAAATGAGCTAGAAGTGGGATATTAGCATGGCGGAAAAATATAATTGTGTTGAAAAACCAAAACGGTGGCTAATCATCATACTATTGTAAATAATCTCAGTTAAATAACTTGAAAATATCAAAACTAGATATTAAATCATTAATTGTGAAGTTGTCGTACAAGATTCAGTTACATATTTTGTAACCTTTTTAGTCAGATAAGATTTAACGTGACATACTACATAAGCTGTTGAGATTGGGGATCCTGCAGAAGCGTTGATTTTCCATGTGTAATTTGTACCAGAAAATATCTGTGTTTTATATTGAATAGAACTCTACCACGGATCTAGACATTTATATATTTATATAATAAAACAATTTCGTATATGATCTGGTAAACAGAAGGAGATCGTTGAATTTCACTATCTGTTAGAATGTCATACGAATTTAAACTAAATAATTGAATTTATAAAGTTAAACTGAAAAATAAAATATAATGATAATCTAATTTGTCATATTAATAATATTTTATAAAGTGTTTACCTTAAAAATTTGAAATCCATAACTTATTGTATAAGTTTTTATGGGATTTTGTTATTTTTTTTTTAAGTAAAAAGGGTGGTGCCTGTTATATTACCATAATCAAAATACAAAATTCAAGACTGTAAGTGATGCTAGCTGTCCTGCCTGAGTAGGAAACCGGGACCGCTTGGCATCCATGTCCATGTGTCACACTGAATGCATAGTTAGCAAAAATTGACAGAGTTGACGTCCTGCCCGAAAAAAACCAGGACTCATAGTTGCAGCATGAAAGCTGGTTATTCTATCTATTGCTAAGACAACCTGGTAACTAGCTAATAAAAGGCAGAAAGTATAACAACAACACCAAGACCAGAAACGAGTTTTAAACATGAGGGAACCTCTGAGCCGAGCTGTTTTTCCTAGACCTCAGAGTGCCTCCACCTCACAGGGAATGTGTAGGTGCGCACACAAGTCGGACATTTCTTTTTTGACGATGCCCTGAAGTGTGCCGCGAAGAACATGTCCATCCACTGATCCATGTGTTCCAGGTGGAAGATTTGATCGTCTAACTTGTTCCTGATTTCAAAGACAAGATTGAGGTACCCCTAGTTAGCTACAGGTGACTGCTCCATGAAATCCTCGCTGGTGGCCGCATCCACATCCTGTGTCCTGTGTCGTCTACGCTCTTGTCCTGTCTCCTCCGCTTCTTTGGTGGGATCGGGAGGAGCCTCCTCTTCCACATAGCAAGGGGAGTAAGGCTTCTCCATGGTGGTAGTAGAGGGGTCAGACACCTTGCTAGCAGACTGACGCATGTTGTGGGTGCCAAAGCTAGTGCTCGGGTTCCATTTCTCTGGTACCATGAACAGGGTGTGCCCAGGAGGGCTTGGTAGACCGCCTTCTGGTATGACCTCTTCCACGTACGCCATTGGAGGCGTACGTGGTCTGGTCTTTCGTCGTCGAGCTGCAATCGCCATAGCCCTCTTGAATTTCTTCTTTCTTTTATGTCGAGACTCCGCCGCATACTAGGCCGCTCCCCAGCGTGACCTCCCTCGAACTTGGGGCATGACGGGATCACTGTGAAAAATCTGAGGGCTGCATGTGTCTGTCCAATTGCTTCAGAGGAAAGGTGGGGTTGCTGAGTGTGGTCGTTGAGCCAGAGAAGCAGGAGGGAGGTTGCCGCGACTCTAGTTCATCTGTGAGACAAAGGCTTCCCGGAGCAATTTGCTGTGTGATGTCATTACACGAACAATGAGAATTGTTATCAACATAATCATCATAGCTGTAGCATTAAACCTCACCATTAAACTCTGTTGGGTAGTGGTCTAGTGAGGGGTACCCTTCACTTGCACGAGGGGCCTCATCGCAAGGTTTCTCCTGCTCGAATGCATGTGGGTTAATGGTCGAGGTGATACCAGCTGGTAGATGCATTAAAACTGCGTCCCGACTTGTTCCCACATGGCACTATCGCGCCACTTGTCACCCCATCCGGGGAGTGGAGATCACTTCTGGCTAAGGCTTGACACCAAGTGAGGATCTCTGGAGTTGGTGAGCCAGGGCCCTCCCAGTTTAAGTGTTCCTCCCCCTGTTCCACTGCTTCGTTTGCTAGTCGATTGGCTACTCTATTCGCGTCTCTTTTCACATGGGAGGTAGTGATGGTGAGATGCGGCTGTAGGTGGTGACTGAAGTCTGCGAGTAGGCTGTAGAGTCTCCAACTTGGAGAGATTTTTTCAGGGTCGCAGCCGTGGATGATTCTGGTGGCTAATCTTGTGATGATTTGTGAATCTCCTTCCAGGATTATCCTTTGATGACCTTTGTCAATGGCCGTTTGGAGTCCTCGTAGGAGTCCTGTGAGCTCGGATACATTGTTGGTGGTGTCGTCGATGAAACCTGTGTCCATACCTAAGATTTCTCCACCTGAGTTCCTGAGCACTGCCCCATATCCTGCCGGTCCTGGGTTGCCTTTGGAGGCTCCATCAAAATTTACTTTGATGAAGTGTGCTGGAGGGGGAGTCCAGGTGGTTGGGCTAGTGGGTTGTCCCGTATGGCTTCTGGTTGGCACATGGTTGGTCAGGATGGGCCGCCAATTTTGTAGGATGATCTGCTCCTCAGGGCTGCACTGCCAATCTTTCTCTGTCCAGGATTTGCTTCTGACTGTTTCTATTACTTGAGATCTGATTTTTTCCCAGTTGGCTTCAGGGAGGGATGGTTGAGAGTGGAAAATGCGCTTGTTTCGTTCCTTCCAAATTTGCCAGAGGGTGAATCCTGGCAGCAGTTCCCATATGAGATTTAGTATGGGGTTGTTGAATGAGATGTTTTCCCAATTCTCAATTGTGCAATTGATGCTGCTTCGGTTTCGATTGGATTTGCGCATGATTTGCGCTCCATAATCCCAGATCTGTTGACTATAATGGCATGCATTGAAGAGGTGTTCTTTGCTTTCCTCTTGTAGTGAGCAAAGAACACAAATGGAGGGTCCAATGAAGCCTCTCTTTCTTAGATTGTCCCAGGTTAGAGCTCTATTGTGCACTACTAGCCATAGAAAGGTGGAGACCTTCGGCCAGAGGGCAGAATTCCAGACTTTATTCCAGATGGGCTCCTTTCTTGGATCTGGTTGGTTTGCTTGCAGTGAGTAATCTTCCTTGATAGTGAAAGTGCCAGCTGTGGTGTATCCCCACCTTAGGATGTCTGGTCCCTCTCTATACAGTATTTTCCTACTGGCGGCTTGAGATTTCCAACTCTGCAAGTCGATGGTTTCGGGAATCCCAAGCGCTTGATGAGAGATCTTCCATTGGCGCCACCTTTGATGCGGAGTTTGTGACATCCATAGTTCCTTGACTTTGGGAAGGGGATTTTGGTGGAGGGCTCTTTTGAAAGCCGATAGCTCTTCCATTGTGTCCAATGGCTTGAGTTGCTGCCAAGAATCTTTCCAGAATAGGGCACTTCCTCCATCTCTTATCTCCCAAAAGGCGTTGTGTTGAACCAGAGTGCGATTTTGCCAAGCTGTGTTCCAGATGTTGCAGCCTTGTATGTGGTTGTTAAGTCGGATTAGCTTATATTCCAGAGTGTGAGAGGTATATTTCCTTTTCCGCAGTTGTACCCAGGCTGCTGCAGGGTTCTTTAACCATCTCCACCATATTTTAGCTCCCATTACTTGGTTCAATTTCCCTGGGTCTCTAAGCCCCAGTCCGCCTTGACTTTTTGGCATGCAGAGCTTATCCCAATTGACTAACGCCCATTTATTGTTTGGTTGGTGGCCGTTCCAGAGAAAATTCTGCTGCAAGGTTCTGATAGCTTTGATGACTTTTTTGTGAGCCGCCAGAGCAGTGAAAAGATAGGTGGGAAGTGCTTGCAAAACTGATTTGAGAAGAACCAGCCGGGAGGCAATATTGAGAGGTCTGAAAGTCCAATTGCGAAGCCTGTTTGAGATGGAAAGGAGGAGGTTGTCCCAGGAGATGGCGGAAGCCGCTGCTCTAGTGAGGGGAACACCAAGGTAGTTGGACAGAAGGGAGCTCTTGGGTATCCCCAGAAGTCTAAATATATGACGTTGGATAGAGGACGGGGTGTTGAAGAAGTAGAGTTTGGACTTGTCAAAGTTGAGCGACATGCCGGAGGCCTCAGTGAAGTCTGAAAGGATGGAGTTGAGTTTTGAGGCCTCTTGGACAGTGGGAGAATTCAAGAGGAGAGTGTCATCTACAAATTGACTGTGTGAAGGTGAGGGATGAATGTTGTGCAAAGGTAGGCCTTTGAGGGAACCGTCATTTACTGAAGCTTTGATGTAACGCCCCAAACCTTCCGCTAAGAGTATAAATAGAAAAGGGGAAAGGGGGTCCCCCTGCCGGATTCCTCTATATGGCGAGAAAGGTTTTGATGGGACACCATTCACAAGGATGGAAAAGAAGGTGGAGGAGGTGAGATTCATGACCCAACTTACCCAATCCTGATCAAAGCCAAAGGATTCTAGGACAACTCTGATATAATGCCAGCTAGCCCGATCGAAGGCTTTTGAAAGGTCAAGTTTGATAAGCATACATGGATTTCTTGAAGTTTTGGGGGAGTGTATGATCTCATGTGCTAGAATTACGCTGTCCATGATCTGTCTTCCTTCTACATACCCTGACTACTCCTTGGATATGAGGAACGACAGGATGGCCTTGAGCCTGGTGGCGATGACCTTCGTTATAACTTTGTAGATGACATTGCATAGGGCTATTGGTCTGAACTTTTTGGGATTGGTGACTCTTTCTTCCTTTAGAATGAGGGTGAGGAAGGTGGCATTGAGAGTTGGAAGTACCAGGCCTGAATCTCTTGACTCCTCGATTACTTCCCACACGTCCTGTCTGACCAGATCCCATAAATGGTGAAATAAATCCACGGTGAACCCATCCAGACCTGGGAATTTCCCTACTAGCATGGATTTTACTGCTTGGTCGACCTCTTCTTGGGTGATGGGCCGAGTCAGGGCTGCATTCTGCTCTGGTGTGACTAAATCCGGTATGTGTCCAGTTACCCTCCTAATTGCTTCTGTTCTGTCCTTCTGCGGTTCTGTAAGGAGGTCTTGATAGTATTTGATCAGTTCCTCCTCTATTTTGGAGTGCTCCCTAATTAAGTTACCCTGGTTGTCCTTGAGGTGAGTGATCCTGTTGATATGCCTTCTATGCATCATAGCTCTGTGGAAAAATTTTGTGTTCTTTTCCCCTTCCTTGAGCCATTGCACCCTGGATTTCTTCTTCCAGAGGATTTCCTCCTGCTTCCTTCGTTCTTCCAGTTGTTCCTGAAGTTGTTCTTCTTCCTTCATTAGTTCAACGGTTCTTACTCCAGACATGAAAATTTTTTGGATCTCCCCTAGTCTGCTTTCTATGTCCTTTATGCTTTGCAGTATATTTCCAAAGCTGTTTTTGTTCCAATGTTTTAGCCTCTGCTTGAAGTTTTTTAATCGCTGCTGAAATATGTACATGCATGAGCCGTGGTCTATTGTCGCTTGTTCCCACCAGCATTTGGCTAGTCGCTTAAAGTCTGGGTGTGCTAGCCAAAATTTCTCGAAGCAGAAAGGTTCGTATCTGGGAGGTTCTCCCAGGTCCATCTGTAGAGCCAGGGGCCAATGATCTGAGCCTGCTTTTGGTAGGATGAGGCTTTCCAGATGAGAGCCTGAATCCATGATATCCTCAGTTACCAAGAAGCGATCTAGTCGGTAGGTAATGTGCTGGTTTCCCAATCTGCGATTGGACCAAGTGAAGGTGTCGTTGCTATTATCAATATCTACTAATTTTAACTGATCAATGAGAGCTTTAAACTTACCGCTGTCTTGCTCGTGTCTTTTGGTGCCTATAGTTTTTTCCTCCAGTGTCAGGATCATGTTGAAATTGCCTCCTAAGATCCAGTTCAGGGTTTCCGCCAAGGCCTTGATCAGCTTGAGTCGTTGCAGGAATTTGTCTTTGTCCTGGGTGTTGTGTGGCCCGTAGACATTTGTGATGGATCCTTCCTGGTTCGTGCCCATTACTTCAAAGTGAGTGGTTATGGTACCAATTGTTGTGAAGGGTTTACTAATAGTCACATTGGATGGATTCAATAAGATAGCTAGGCCGCCTGAGGCTCCTATGGAATCTGTTTTTATGGAGTTGCAGTCTCGCCATATACACTGAGAGATTGTTTCAGCTTCTGCTCCTCTGCATTTGGTCTCCTGGAGCAACAATATATCTGGTTTCTCTGCCATTATGCAATCTCAGAGGATACTTTGTTTGGATCTACCATTCAGTCCTCTGATGTTCTATGTGATGATCTTCATCATTAAGAGGGGGGTGCTGAGTGGAGGTATCCCTGCGAAATCTTGTGTATCTGGCCTGAATTTATCATGAGGTTGTCGACGTCCTTGATTAGTTGGTGTGTTGTTTTCCTTCCCCTCCTTTTGTTTTTATGAAGGACTCATTTTGTGCCAGAGTTCGAGTCCATTTCTATGCCCAGGCGTGCAGTGGATCCTGCAGAGGAATTGAGAAAGACCTTGTGCACCTTGCGAAGTTGTTCTTCAGGGAGGGTCTGTAGGTCCTTCTGGTTGAAATCCTCCTCCAGCTTTTCTAGATCTGTCCCTACCAGATCCTGATCATCCAACAGCATTGGGGTATCCCCATCACCTTATCCTCTTTCTTCTGTTGGGGTCTCACCAGTGTGCTGATTAAGGTCAGGATTCGGGCCTTTTGTTTGCTGTTGCTGGGGATTTTTGTGCAGGTTTTGGACTTCCTCTTCCTCCGGTAGCTGCTCTAGGATCTCATAAGAGTTCTTCGTGGCAATGTTTTGCCCGGCTGTCGCGGTATACTTCTTTGATGGGTTTCTCCTTTTTTATGTTACTGTGGTGAATCCGTCCTTCTGCAGGGTTTCAGTTGGTTTTGCAGTTTGCTTGATGATGGGGCAATCTCGGTAGAGATGGACATGTTCGTGGCATCTTCTGCACCTGAATGGTATATGCTCGTAGTCCAAGTTTTGTTGTCAATCCTCATCCTGATACTCGAGGGTTACCGCCCCTGGGAGTGCTTTGGATATGTTCATGTACACGCAGATCCTGGCATATGAGGTGTACTTTCGTTGCCTTGTGGCTTCAGAGGCTTTCACATATTGTCCAAGGGTATTTCCTATACCCATTAAAATTTACTCCAACTAGAACTCTTGTGGCAGGGAGTACAAGCGTATCCATACAGGGGCCATGGTGAAGTCCTCTTTGTCCGGGCTAAATCTTTCAGTCCAAAAGCGGAGGAACAACCCCGCCGAGTTGAAGAAGTATGGCCCGTTTTCAAAGATTTTGTCTTTGTCTTCTAGATTGTATAGAATGATTGTGAAGAAGCCCTTGGAGCTGAGTTGCATCTCATAATCCCCCTTGGGATGCCACCAATATTTGATCCATTTGTGGAGGTCCCTTTCTACTGGCCAAAGCCCCAGAAATTTGCCGATTAGGGCGTGCTCTCTCATAAATTGCATATGCTCTCCAACCCGGGTTGAGCTAATGAGGTATCTTGGCGGCTTCTCCATTTGAGGAATACACTTGCCTGGTTCCCATCTCTGTGGTGGCTTTTGTTGATAGGTTCCTGCTTTAGTTTCCATCTCCGCTCTGAGACTCTGTTCCCTGGCTAGCAGTTGTTGTCGCACCTGCAGCAGCGGCTCGAAGGTAGGTCATGTTGTTCTGTCTCCTAGTTTGTCATTGGCCGCTACATTGCGGTATGAGGGGGGTTTCCCCCCCTCCTCTGTGCCCATACCCTTGTGACAGTGGAGGCCGAGTGATCGTCTAAGGCTCTGGTTGGGTTTCGTGAAGGAGGTCTGTGCTTGAGATCCGTCAGTCTGCCTTACGAGGAGGCTAGGGTTTTGCAGACCCTAGCTGTCACCGTTGTAGAAAAAAATAATTGAGGATCCATCGGGATTTTGTTATTTTTATTACACATAATTTTAAATATATAATTATATTTTTTTGTAATATCATATAAATAATAAATATTAAATAAAATATCAATATATCATTATATTTTTTGAAATATTATATAAATAATAAATATTAAACAAAATATTAAAGAGTTTAAGTTTTTCTGGGATTTTGTTATTTTTATTACACATAATTTTAAATATATAATTATATTTTTTTAATATCATATAAATAATAAATATTAAATAAAATATCAAAATATCATTATATTTTTTGAAATATTATATAAATAATAAATATTAAACAAAATATCAATATATCATTATATTTTTTGAAATATTATATAAATAATAAATATTAAACAAAATATTAAAGAGTTTCAAGTGAAAAAATATACACAATATCTGATATTAAAGACATTCAAAATGATGTGCTTTAATATATAATTATATTTTTTGTAATATCATATAAATAATAAATATTAAACAAAAAAATTAAAGAGTTTTAAGTGAAAGAATATTTACAATATGTAAGTAAAAGAATATTCACAATATCTGATATTAAATACATTGAAAATGATATATTTAATAAGAAAAATATTTTGACATAAGGAAAAAAAAGGCTTCATATAAATTTCAAAATAAAGATTGAAAAATTGCACGTAGATTCGAGCCTTTTGTGATGTCACCAACTAAAAAAAAACTACTCTGAAACTATACACATCGCTCTAGCTGGTAGTTTCTGTAATAAGAAGATCCAAATACCCCACCAT
>WSFP011370952.1:0-31302 GCA_009831015.1 Picea engelmannii
AGTCATCATGAGATATTGTTATAATAATTTCAATCATAAATGTCAAATATATTTTATACATGAAAAAAAAATTCCAAGCATGAACTTTCTGCTTATAATGTTTGGCTCTGCAGTTGTAGATATCAGTCTTCTGTATGGGCCTACATCCCTACCATATTCAAGTCCATCCTATCTGCAATTTCCTTTATTTACATTTAACCAAAACAATGTGTCGGTAATTTATTAAATTATAATTCCCAAAAATGTTTCATATAGGAAAAACAAAACTTCCAGACATGAGCTTCTGCTCATAATAATTTGGCTCTTGTAGCAATAGGCATGGGTCTATTTTATGAGATTACTACACTTCCATATTCAAGACCCTTTCTTGCTGCAATTTCAACATTCCCCAACCAAACAAATTTTCAATATCTCATCTACAATATATATATATATATGTTAAAGTAGTTACAAAATGAGAAATTACGGAAAATATTTTTGGGGGGAGACAAAGTGATCTTTCTGGAAAGTAGTGGTTGATAATACATGTGTATGTAATGATGAGATCATTCCAATTAATAGTTCTATCAATGGAAGCAAATGAATTGTAGTAGAATTTTTTTTTAAGAACACTTGTTTCCATGAATGAATATATATATATATATATATATATTCATGGAAACAAGTGTTCTTAAAATTGTTTTCTACTACAATTCATTTCCTTCCATTGATAGAACTATTAATTGGAATGATCGCATCATTACATACACATGTATTATCAACCACTACTTTCCAGAAATATGACTTTGTCTCCCCCCAAAAATATTTTCCGTAATTTCTCATTTTGTAGCTACTTTAATCTGCAACTTTCTTGTTGTAGTATCTAAGAGTTCCTGAAGTTTTTTCAACTTCATGAATTAGAAATACTCACATCATTTAAGATGTTAGCATAATCATTTCTATGTTATAAAATATATTCATGTATTCACCAAAATGCATTCGATAATTCTACTTGTAACAATTTTAATATCTCCAAAACTGATCTTGGAATTGTAACAAGAACAATCCAATCTCCTTCGGCTAGTATTCATATTAAATATAATGCATATCTACATCATTACGTATTTTCAGTACCACAGGATTTTCATAATGTAGCAATTTATTACTAAATAAAATAACAATGAATGTGTCAATACCCATGGCCACATTTATACAATGCATCCATGCATTGGATACATAATAACACATAACTATCTCATTCATTTCACCATTATTGTAACATCCTGCTCTTGCGAGCACATGCTATTGACTTATTCTTTGAGGACACTTGCATGCAAGTGATCTAATTTTAGTATATGTTGTTTGTTTTGATTATGGATTCTTATGATGATGTTGATAGATTATGTTGTTAGGTTATTTGATATTTGTGTATACATATATGATATTAATGAGTTTCCCCTGACTCTGCAGGACCTCCTTGGACTCTGGATTAAGGGAGTGGATTGTACTGGTTTGAGTATTTTGTTTATGCATATGTGACCTACGATCGATTATATTATGATGTTTCTTATGGATCATTGAATTTTTTTTGTCGATCGATGCAGGCTGACGATTGCTTGCTAATATGACTCGCATAAGGATTAAAGGGGCCATGGACATAGACCAGATATTGAGGGAGTGGTGTGGAAACACCCTTGACACAACCTACATGCACTCCTTCCATGACTCAAATTGTAGGTTAACGATTATCTATTTCGAGATGTCCACGATGTCGTGAGGGAAAACTGAGACAGTCGATCATGAAGATTCTAAAGGTTACGCAATAAGGTAGGGTCCTTATTCCTTATAATCCCTTAATCTCTCACAAGGTCGCTCAAATGGAGTGATGACTCCAGCGGTTGGAAAACTACCAAAACGAGTCAAAGGTGAGTGACACCCTTGGAGCACAAAGTGCATCTTGAAGGGAATGTCGCAAAATTTAAAATTTAATCAAAGGAGATTGGCACCCTTGGAGCATGGAGTGTGTCTTAAAAGGAACGTCGTAGAATTTTTAAAAAAATGATTCAAAGAATCTAGGTGGCCCAGATAACTTTGAGCGAATGCTAAACCTTGTAAAATATTGAGCACTACCGAATTAATTAATTGATTAATTAATTAATTAAAGAATGAATCTATTAATCATAATCCCTAAGGGTCTAGACATTTGCAAATAAATATTTAACTAAGCCTAAGTCTAAGTTAGTGAGAAGACTAAAAACTAAATTTTTAAATAAAATGATGAGGGGATGAATAAAATCAATTTAAGAATCAATGAAAATAAAAATAAATCCAAATGAGTGATTTAATATACTTGTGCAAGTAAATACCAAATTAGAATTTACAGTGAGAAAGGAATTAAGCATAAAAGAATGTGTAATCATAGAATGATATCTAGAGTCTAGTCTAAGTAGAGAACATTTATATTTTAACTCAACTAAATTTTAGAAAGATTTCAGTCATTAATTGGGAATAAAGGGAATAAAGGGACAACTAGGAATGATTTTAGAAGCACTTTTAGGATGGGTGAGAGAAATTGACTTTTAATTAAATTAGATTGTGGATTTAGTTGTGAAACTAAGGGAATGGGTTACAAGTGTATGGCGGGGATAATTTCTAATTAAATTATAAAAAAATGAATTAAATGTGCAAATGGAAAGTTGTTACTAAGAAAATTCTAGAAAACAAATGCCTGAGAGGAGGAATGGATGACACTAGTTAAGAGTAAGGTTATGCTGCAGAAATTTTGACTGGTTTTACTTGTGAGAGTTGGGATACCTTGCTTGAGAGAGAGAGTGGTGGCTCTACCTTGCGAGAGCTGGGAGCTAGAGGATTCAGGTTGTCGTTGTTCGTGGCCCCTTTGTGGATTGGGGGGATAAGGGAGAAGATATTACCGATAGCTTTGGTTGGGAGGTACCGATGAAGTCTCGTCAATTAGCAAATGGGAAGATGGAAGGAACACCAGCTTCCAATCATCACCAAACCACCATCGTCGTCGGTTACAATATTTTATGGTTAATTATTTTTATAAAATATTGATATATTTGGATACTAAATATGTTTGTAAAAATTATGATATTATTGTTTTTAATTATCATGAATTGCAAATTAAAATCATAGGAAAGGAAGACAAAAACTTGTATTATTATAGTTTATATCTCATTATTAAATGCAATTTTTAAATTATAATAGCCGCAAGAAGGTGAAGGAAATCTTGCATAGTTGTTAACGTTTCCTGGAATCTCAAATTGTAATCTAGTTTAGTACCGAAGAATGTTGAATCAGTGACAAAACCTTTGGTTGTATAACTAACAAAGTCCTTATCATTAAAGATGGAATGGACTTTTTATGTGTACTTGATAGTGTTTCTTGAACATAAAAATTTTGTGGTACAAAATTTTTCCATACCACTCCCGAATAATTACGAATTACTCTCAGAATATTCCACCTCCTTCCTGGATTGATCAACATTTCATTAGCGCTTGAAATTCCGATTATACATAATGTTTTTTTTTTGCAAAAAACTTAAACCCTTCTGAGGCCGAGGAGTCATCTCTCCTCATAGTTGGGGGCATAGAATCGATCATGGTAACTGATATGTAGGTAAAGTTATAAACCCTTTTGGTTTAATTGAAAAGGCTCTTCTACATCACTGAATATCTCTTTGAAAACTATGTTTTAAATGGTAGAAAAAAAAATTGAAACTCCAAATTGATAAAATGAAAAGCAGAGAATACAGAGAAAGAGAAGAGCAGAAAATAGTATTCAATATATTGAGTATATGAGGAAAAGTGTACATTGAGAAAAGGGATAAGAGTTGAGCTAAATAGGCTCAAGAAAATCAAGAACATGAAGAAACGATAGTACAACTGGACAGGACAGTTGGCAGTGTATAGTCAAACTATTTGAGGTTACATTATATTTAACACTCCCTCTTAAACTCAATAGTTACAAACATCAGCACTGATAATGCCCAAGTGTTGTCTATGAAAATCAAAAACGGATTTTCCCAGTGGCTTTGTAAAAATATCTGCGAGTTGATCTCGAGAGCCACACAATTGAAGTGTTATGTCAACATTAGTGACGATCTCATGAATGAATTGAAAGAGAGTGTCAATATGCTTTCTTTTCTTGTGAAACACATGATTTTTGGATAGAGAAATTGTTGAGGTGTTGTCACAGAAGATAGGAGTTGGCTCCTTTTCTGTGTGTGACATATCATTCAATATTCTTCTCAGCCACATAGCTTGAAAGGAAGCTTAGATAGTAGCGACATACTCTACCTCTGTAGAAGATATTGATACACTTGGTTGTTTCTTTGATTCCCATGAAATCAGGTTCATGCCTAGGTGAAAAACATGTCCTGAGGTGCTATTTCTGTCATCTAGGCTGCCTGCAAAATCACTATCTATGTAACCAGAGAGAAGATAATCATCAGAATGAATGTACCATAAGACAAAATTGAGAGTTCTTGCAAGATATCTCAGAATCCTTTTCACCATATTCTAGTGAGAATCTTTGGGGGATTCCATAAACCTGGAAACAAGGTTGGGTACATACATTATATCAGGCCTAGTTGTTGTAAGATACAACAAATTTCATACTAAGATTTTGTACAGGGTAGAATCCACTGTAGGTCCTTCATCTTGCTTGCTCAATTTTGTTCCTAGGGGTAGAGGAGTGTCTGCTGGATTTCTGTCTTCCATGCAAAATTTTTTGATGATGTTTGTTGCATACTTTTTCTCATAGACAAAAATGCCTTTGGTTGATTGATCAACCTCAATTCCCAAAAAACATTTCATTATGCCAAGATCTGTCATCTCAAGCTCAGATTGCCTGGCATGTTTAAAACTAGTTAACTCAATATTTCCAGTATATATCACGTCATCAACATATAAACATACAATCAGAATTTTACCATGCTTATCTGTTTTAGTGTATAAAGTTGGCTCATTTTGGTTTCTGCTGAAACCACTTTTGATCATGTAAGTGTCAATTCTGTTGTACCAAGGTCTTGGAGATTTCTTTAAGACATATACAACTTTCTTCAACTAATACACTTTGGTTGGATTCTCTTGGACTTCAAATCCAGGTGGTTGATCGACATAAACTTCTTCTTCTAAGAACCCATTCAGGAAAATTGACTTGACATCCATCTGGTATACTTTCCATTTGTGTTGGACTACTATGGCCAAGAGAGTCCTTACAGTTTCCAATATTGCTACTGGAGAAAAAGTTTCACCATAATTAGTACCTGGTTGTTGTGAGAATCCTTTGGCAACAAGTCTTGCCTTGTGCTTTCCAATCTGTCCCTTCTCATTGAGTTTAGTTTTGTAAACCCACTTGACACCAATACTCTTCTTTTGTCTGGGAAGATCAACAAGATCCCACGTCTTTTTATTCTTAATGGAATCAATCTCTTGGTTCATGGCTTGAACCCAATGAGACTCCTTAGTTGCTTCTTTAAAAGATGTAGGTTGACATGACATTAATGCAAACAATTTGTGTTTTTCAATGTCATCCAACTGTTGATGGATTTCTCTCAAACTTTGAGTTCTCTGATTTGGAAGTTTAGAGGACGATTCTTTGTTGGAAGTTGAATTATCCTGAGAGTTTTCAAATTTTCCTTGTACCTGTAGTCTTGGAAGAGAAGGATGATGTGTTTGATGTCCTAAATTCTCCATGTCTTCAGGAAGTGACAGTAATGGACCATGACTGTCCATTTGCTGATTTTCAGATTCATTCCAAAGTTGATTTTCAAGAAATTTTACATCTCTGCTGAGAATTAGTTTCTTTGAAATTGGATTGTAGAGTCTGTAGGCTTTTGATGTTTCGCTGTATCCAATAAAGACACATTTCTCACTTCTATCATCCAGTTTCTTCCTTAATTCAGAAGTTATGTGAGCGTATGCTATGCATCCAAATGTCCTTAGATGAGAAATATTCATCTTTGTCCCAATCCATGCTTATTGTGGGACCTTCATCTTGAGACTGGTGGTTGGAGATCTATTCATAAGATAAGCTAAGCATGCTATGACTTCATCCCAGAATGTATTTGACATACATTTCTCTTTGAGTATGCTTCTTTCCATATTCATTATTGTCTTTTTTTTCCTTTCATCCACTCCATTTTGTTGTGGAATATAATTGGTTGTAGTTTGCATGACGATGCCCTGTGATTTGCAGAAATTTGCAAATTCTTTGGAGTTGTATTTTCCTCTTCCATCTGATCTGAGAGTTTTGATATATTTTCCACTTTGTTTTTCAGCTTTAGCTTTGAATGCTTTGAATTTTGCAAAAGTTTATCACTTGTGTCTAAGAAAATAGATCCAAGTTTTCCTGCTAAAGTCATCAATAAACGTTAGAAAATAAAAGATACTACCTATGCACTCGATTTGCATTGGTCAACATAGTTCATTGTGAACGAGTTCAAGATGTTGTTTGGCTTGAGTGGAGGACTGTGGAAAACTAGTTCTCTTATGTTTTCCTAGAATGCAAGACTCACATGGTGGGTTTTCCTCTTTAAAAATAGGGAGACCTTTGACCATGGAGTGCTTTTGTAGAAGAATTAGAGTCTTAAAGGGTAGATGTCCAAATCTTGTATGCCAAACGAGAGTTTCATTTGGGGTGGATGCACTTTGTGCATATGATTGGATCAGATTTGCAGTTCTGAGGATCAGTGCAAACATCCTATTCTGAGTCATGTGGATTTCATAAATCAAATTTCTGTTGGGGGTTTTATCATATGTCTTGCATGATGCTCCCTCAAAAAGTACCTTATATCCATGTTAAATGAGTTTTCCTACACTTAACATAATATGTTTCAGATCTGGAACATGGTAGACATTGTTTATGTCTTTCTTTACATTTTGTTTAGTAAGAATAGGTATAGTTCCTTTTCCTTTAACTTCGACTAAAGAATCATTTCCAAGTGTAATATCAGAGGAAATTGAAGAATCAATGCATGAAAGTAAATCTTTGTTACCTGTCATCTGATTGTTGCATCCACTGTCTAGCAACCAGAGATATTTATGTTGTTCTTCAGTCTTCTGACATGAGAGAAACATACCTTCTGAGGTATCTCCTATATGATTTGAGACATGTGCTATGCTTGAGAGTTGATCTCCTTGCTTCTTCTGGTATTCAGATTCGTAGTGTCCAAACTTTTTGCAGTAATAACATTTTATGCTTGATTTGTCATTTGATCTTCTCCCTCTGCCTCTTTGAGGTTGACAATTTTGATTATGATTCTGTTTTTTGTGACCTTGGGAAGATTGATTCAGGTTCTGTTGTCTATGACCTCCACTTGAGTGAGGGTTACTTGGACTGCTTCCTCTTCCTTGGTGACCTCTTCCTCTGCTGAAAGAGAATTGAGTTTTGAAGGCATTGGCGATTGACTCATCTGTGAGATGCAGTCTAGTCTCGTGTGTCAATAGGGAACCAATTAGTTCATCAGTTGAAAAACATGATAGATACTTGGATTCAAGGATCGCTGTAACAATCATTTCAAATTTCTTTGGTAAACGTCTGAGGAATTTATCAACAATGCATTGATCAAGGATGGCTTCACCAGTCAATCTGATATGGTTCATGATTCCCATGGCTCCGGTCATAATCTGATCATCATTTCCAGACTCTGTCATTCTTAAAGTCTCAAATTGCATCCTCAAGGTCTGCAGTTTGACTATTTTGACCTTATCATTTCCTTGGTAGGCTGATTTAAGGATGTCCCAGGCCTGTTTTGAAGTAACAATGCCTGTGATTTTTGAGAAAATTGAGTCATCCACTAAATTTTGAATCCATAAATTTTCCTTGTTTTCTCTATTCCTTTGTGTTGCCTGAGCAATTCTTTGTTAGTTGGTCATGGAAACAAGGTCTGTTGGATCTGGTTCCACATATCTAAGATCCACTGGATCCCAACACTCTTGTGCTTGCAAGAAGGATCTCATTAGAAGAGACCAAAACTGATAATTTTTTCCAAGAAGAATCGATCCTTGAGTTGGTCATAAATCGCTAGACGTGGCCATCTTTTAAAAAATTGAACAAAACAAGAAAGATTGTTAGAAAATTTCGTGTTTACCTATTTTTTTTGTGTAAAACTAGGTCTTCGAAGTTATTTCAGTGACTTCAGACCAAAATACGTGGTGTAGACCACTTCTTTGACTTCAATCTGGCTAGATCTGATTATCCGAGCGTGAGATTTGTGGATTAAGAGCTCTAAGCTCCGTTATTTTGAAATTGTTGCATATGTAATGGAGGAACTGGTCCAAAAGTGAACTTAGCCCCATGCGAATAAGAACTGAGCGCAAGATCCTTCTCCACATGACCACTAGCTTAGCCCACAAAGGACGCGTCGTGTTTTGCAACCTCGAGAGTATTGGTGTGTGAGCCACTCCTGACTATCCAGCTCCAGAACTCCGAAAGGGGCTTAATGAACCCTCAAATCCTCTCTTATCCTTCCTCCACACGACCACGACACTATGACCACGATCCATTTTTTGGGATTTCGCGGTTCAAGAAGCTGCAATGCAACTCCAACCTTTTATCCTTGGAATCCCAAAATCTGAAACTCTGGTCTATCCTCTATTGCGGATCGATGGTCAATATCCTCCTATGATATGATGGTTCATATCCTTTCTGGATTTTGCGGATCAGTATTTCACGATCTTTGAACTCTCGTCACAATGTTCTCCAAACCCTGAACTCCGAAATGCAAAAAATTTGGAGCCTCCCAAGTCAATGGTTCTTCCTCCTCTGGATAGAACGATCCAGATTTCTTCGAGATTTCACATTTCACGAAGTCGAACAACTAGCACCTTTGTTATCCCAATCCCTGAAATGTCGATGGCATGAGATTGATGTTCGAGGCCTCTGTTTGATCGATGGTTGCGATCGATTCAGCGTTTCTAACTTCGCGACGTCAAAGGATGGCACACCTCTGTGCTCACGATTCTTGATTTTGTGATTGCATCAGATCGACGACTCACGATCTTTCTCGATCCAATGGCTCAGATCGAGTCATGATTTTACAATTCGCAAATTCTTACCACAGTGTGCTCTGACTTTTACTCCCTGCGAGTTAGCGAAATGCTGAGATCTCGCGACGTGTCCTCCTTGATGGACAGTCCCAAGATTTTGGTATTTCACAACTTCACAAGTCAGCTTTTCTCATGTGCACTCGAGAGGACTAAGCCTCATGCACTTTCTCCCATATCTAATGGTTATCGGTCCTCTGCGTTAAATCTGACGGTTGAAAATCTTTTTCCTTTTCTATGCACTCCTTGTCCTTTTTGAACTCGAACAAGGGCTCAGATCTGTTCGTAGGGCTGATCTTATGGCTATGTGTGTTTGTCCTTTCTTGCTTTATCTTCTCCTTTGTTGCTCTCGCAGAATCTTCTCGAGAAGAAATATTTTCATGAATTCTTTAAAGAACTCACATATCTTTAATTGTTTCTGCTCTCTACAACTCTGCTTCATGAATCTTTCACGAATCTTTAAATGCTCATGATTTTTTCGAGCGTATTGCACTCTGCTTCCTCTCGTTTTATTTTTACAGTGATCTTTAGAGTGTATTTCGGACTGCACGTTGTTCTCCAAGCTCTATGCAGAATCTCGCGTCTTGTTCTCTCGTTGACAGTTTAAGTTCTTTGCTACTTAGGATCGGGCTGCTCTTTAGTCTGTGTGAAGAGGCTTACGTCTGAAGCTCTGATACCATGATAAAATGAGAAGCAAAGAATATAGAGAAATAGCAGAGCAGAAAATAGTATTCAGTATATCGAGTATATGAGGAAAATAGTACATTGGGAAAAGGGAAAAGAGCTGAGCTAAATAGGCTCAAGCAAATCAAGAAACGATAATACAACTAGCCAGAATAGCTGGCAGTGTACAATCAGAGTGTTTGAGGTTACATTATATTTAACACAAATAACAACTCGCAATTACTTCAACTTCAAATCACACAACAAATCACATGTTTGTTGGAAGATTTAAATCTAAAACATATTGATTCATTTGAATGTTTCCATTCATGATTCATTCTAAGAGTTGCGTTGAAAACGTTTTAGATTGTTTTTTCTTTTTTCTTTTTTTCTGGGAAGGTGACATTCTTGAACATTCTGTTGTGAGTCACATGCCTAGACCATTGTCAATCTCACCATTTTCACCCAGCCGTGTATCTCCCCTGGCATTTTTTTCCTTGACATACTCAACAATTTTTAACCAGAAGCATCTCTGCAAATTCTCCTTTCCCTTGGCGATTTTTTCCCTTAGCGATTTTTTCCCAGAAGCGTCTCTTCGTTTTGACCCAACATCTGAGATTCATCCTGGAGGGGATTTTGTGGGAACCTGGAGGGGATTTCCTTTGTTTTCCCTACGTTTTTCTTGAGAGAAGGATGGCCAGGCGTCGGTTCCCTTACCCAGAGCCTCAACCCCCAAAACTCTGCGTTTTTCTTGGATTCATCCTTCCATGCGCGGATTTTGTTCGAAGAGAGACCCTCCCTGCGAAGGATTCACGCAAAAGCTAGCTCCTTAGGGAAGTGACCTTTTGCCTTCTGTGCACGCGAATTATGCTTCCTCTGATGCACAGTTGTTCCCTTGAGTTTTGGCCGGGAGGGTTGTTAGTAGTTGGTAAGTCAACAATCCACCTATGGAATCTCTCTTGGTGTTCAGTGCGTGCGCACTTCCATTTCCTCGTGACTAGGTAGACGATGTAACCTTGACCCTCGATTCTCATGGTGATAGTGGTCTAAATTTTGGTTATATGCTTGGAGATTGGGCTGGTTGAGAGACAGGCCCAAGATTTTATGTTAACCTTTTTCCGTTCACATTTATCGTATCTAATTAAGAAATGAATGGATCAATCCATCTCCACTAATTAAAATCTCCACTCCTTCCCTTTTATATGAAATTATAAGTGAGTGAGTGATAGTTTTAATGAGATTTTTATAGATAATAAAGCCTTGACTATGTAATAATGAATTAGAAAAGCAAGGGAAGGGCGTTTAAATTAAAATGCTTAGTGATGGAACTAGGAGTTGAAGGTTTGAATCTATAATACTTGTGCTATATTAGATAGAACAATCGGCAAGGGAGTGGAATGAATGGAAGAAATAAAGAGTTAAATAATAAAAGAAAACAAGTTTTTCCCTAACTCACGTATATTGGTAACCGTTGAAGTTGTTACATGATGCTTGACTTAATTGATCCAGAGCTTGACAACCTCATTGATGTTGAGAATTAGATCTCTATTTTCCACTAAGATTGGCCTTATGCTAATGGGATTCTTATTAACCTAGGTATGATTTTTTATTGAGTTTACGCTAAGAATTGCTTGAAGGATTGTTTAAGCGCTTAGTTTACTTTTACGCCATGAAATAGAATTGACAATTATTCTCGTGCCATGAATAACATTGATGTATAATGATTGAGCAATTAGATCTCTTGTGCATTTAAATGAAGATGATGTATCAAGGTTTTAGAATTTGTTACTCTGGCACCATTAAAAATTGTTGACATTTGATTAATTATGTGAATGTATGATTGGTTTACTTCACGCCATGTAATTAAAATTGGTGATTACATTTGCACCATGGAATAAACCTAATGATTCCCTTGTGCCTTGAAATTAATGCGGTTAGATTACTTGTGCCATGAATTTAATGTTGATATATGACTAGTTAAGTAGTTAGACTCCTTTGTGCCATGAAAATAAGGTTGAGAATACTCTTGCATCATTCATTATCTTGATGTATGATTTTTTTAAAGTTTCTTTACTCTTGCGTCAATTATTTGTTGATGTGTAAATGATTAAGTAAAGGGGTTAATTTTGCGCATTGAATGAGGTTGGTTATGTTTAATTTGGTAATTAGGTCATGCACACACTTTGAAAATACTGTTGATTATTGTTGTATTCAATGATTCATTAATCATGTGCCTTGAAGTAAAGTAGATGTATGCTTTTGTGCCTTGAAAATAGAATAAAGTTAATTACTTTGCGCCTTAACTTATGTCAATGTATGATTGATTTAGTAATTAACTTATCTTATGCCTTGGAATTTATGTGATGTGTGATTGGTTATTATAACACTATTTGCATCATTGATTATTGTTTATGTTGTTGATATATCTAGTTGGTTTTTTTACTTGATTGCGTTAGTGGGATGTAGAAACCTCCTTGTTCCTCATAACAATCACCATCCCTGAGACCTTAAATGGTCAAAATCCATCGGATGAATCCTTAGCTTGAGCATTGTTTATATGTCTTAGAGGTCCTAACCTTGCAGGGTAGGTTGGGCAGGTAGTTTCTCTTTGTTATCTTTGTGATGAGTTGATCTTGCGTCTCCATTTATGTTACTTGTTGATTGGTGTCATTATCTAATAAGATGATGTGTTAATTATATGTCATTACTAATTTTTATTGATGCGTTGATTACGTCATTATGGATTATGATGATGAGTCACTTGTAATGATTTTATTATGATGTCATTGATTATGCATTGCTATGATTTGTGTGTTGATGTTAATTTCCTAATGCTTAAATTTTTTTTACCTTTTGTGCTTCGCTTTCCTAGTCCTAATAGAGGGGAGGCTACAATTATGAGTTGGAAGGTCTAGCCAATGAATCAACACATCATCCACACACTTCCTATTGCTTTCTTAACTATTTGTATACTTTCCTTTTCCACCCAAGCACAACACCATGAATATAATCTTTAAGTGTTCTTTAGTGTTGGAAAAGAGGTTGTAGTCAAAACATTATATATATAGTAGATACCATTGAGAATTCACATAGCACGATATCCATTCCATATCCAACCATATTATGGTCTCACACATGACTATATCTATGGATATTCATTCTTATAAAAGGAGTATGTCTCTTGAATTAACTTGGTTATGATCCCATAACAATCATAACATAATATGAACCTAATATTTTATCTAAATCCATTCTAGCATCAACAAAAATTACATACTCTAGGCCTTTGGCCATTACATATCAATTTAAATATTGAAAATTAACTGAGAAAATTCTTACCTCAATCCCCTTGAACATGTATGCATCAACATAAACTAAATGCATACCTTCCTAGTTGTTGTCAACCTACTTGTTGCTATCTCACTGAATGGTATTTGTAGAATCTCATAGACTTCCTCCTTCATCATTCTGATAACCATTCCTTCCACCCTCATGGGCCTTCACCTAGATGGAAATTATAAGAAATTAAAACATCCACATCTTTAACCCTGCAATATAAATTTTCCTGAATACATAACCCATCATTAGTCATACTCAAACATTATTTCATAATAGTAGACTATTCTAATTTCACAAGCAGGTTATATGCATATCCAAGCATGTGGAATTACACATCCACATGCACCGAGCATTTACTATCAGCATGCCTACTAATGCAGATGAAATTTGACTTCATTGTATGCCTCATGCATTCTAGTTCATTTTTGTTTCAAATCACTTGTTCATTTATCTATTTATGTTGTAGTTGGTTGTCCTTCAATTCCTTCATATCCTTGATACCTTGTGTGCTCCCATTTTGTTCATTTTCACTATTGTTCCTTGGTCTAAACATTTTCCAGCCAAACGCCACTTGGTCATTCTTCAATCCAACTAGTGTACTCAAATTCAACAGCTCCCCTTGGGTAGTCATTCTCAACTTTACGTTTATGAGACATTCCAACACCCTGGAATGAAGTAGCTCAAAAAATTCGATCATTCCACTACAAAATTATTGAATCAAATATTGTTACTCATAGTTCTTCATTAGGTTACCTCGTTAACATTTCGTTGTGAAACCACACCTTTCATACTTAATACCATTCCGTAATGGAAGTCCATTTCACTCAGTGACAATTTTCAAGTGAGAGAGCATTCTTAATTCTTAGCATTGACATCCTGCTTCCAATGTGAACTATGATATTAGAAGTGGATTTATTTCACACTTAAGCTTTGAAACTGTCTACACATTTCCACCTTCAAGGATATGGAACATTATTTTTTTTCCTTCTATGCCCATTAATGACATTATTCACCTTCTAACTTCATGTCCTATTTGAGAATTCTTTCTTTTGTAGTACCACATCCAACTTCTATAAGGGTTGTCATGATTCCATGACTCTTACATTTGATCATGTTCTTGAATTGATCCGATTATACCTCTAATCCTGAAAAACCTGCAAGCAACCATCTTGTTAAATTATAAATATTATACAAAAATTGTCAATTAAATTTATAAGTGCCTTTTCTATTTAATTTATGAAGAAAATTATATCAATTATAACAATTATCCAAAATAGAATGATTCGAGGTCATTATCCTATGGATCATCTTCTGAATGATTGTAATATTTCCCCCAATTCGATATATGTGCTTAAATTTATGGCTTCCCAAAAAAAACCACTTTCAACCCTTTTTCTCTTGTTTTGCAACACAATTTGGTCGAAAAAATTCCACAGGCCCATTTAAACTACTAAAAAATCCAAATTCTTCACAGGTGCTTCTGTGAATCCAATTTTCATGTGACCACGACTCGAAACCATGGTCTTATTAATTCTTTAGCACCTTACTCTACCATTTTTCTCTTTATTCTCTACACAGAACCTCGTTCGAACATAATGTTTGAGGGATTATTCACTTCTAGGTTCTTCGCACCTCTAAACAACCACTTTAACTTATCATTAGAATGGCACAGGGACCAAGTCCTATGGACTTCATGCTTCAACTATTCTCCCTCTTCAATCTCTAATTTCCCCTCGATTTAAGATTCATTGAAGCCCTTCCAATGAATCTACTAGTAGATCGAATGGTTGAGATTTGATCTCCCATTGAATGGATGGTCTCGTCCCATATGGAGGCTTCAACGAGATCAATAGTCGTGACTTAATCAAACGTTCATATGGACGGTCCTTACAGACTTTGGAATTTTGGAACTTCGGGCTTCGTAGGATCTGTATATAACAAACAACATTCCCTCCAAACACCGAATTGGTGAACACCCATAGACGCTCTTCAGACTAATCTTACTTTGGTGCTCTGAAGCTTTTGACTTCAGAGGTTCTCAAAATAACATACTCCCTTATCCACGAATGTTGAACCTTATAACTTCTGGAGTCTCATTGTTATAGATAAATTCCCCTGTGGACAAGTGGATTCCATCTTGGGATCTAGACTCCTAAGACCAAGACAGAAAGGGTGCTAACGTTGGTCACTGACATCCTTTTAAACCTAGCTAAAATAATATATAGAGAAAAGGAATAAAGGTGTACCTTTTCAACGATGTTCATCCTCGCACAATTCGAGATGAGATTTGATCCCCAAGCTCTTGGATAAGTCCTGCAAAACAAACAAAGACAGAACAATCTTTCTATTCTACTAAGATTAGCTTGAAACTAGATCTATCTAATAGAGACAAGTTCATGTAGAATAAACACAACCTTGAAAGAAACATGCCAAGCACATATGTATATTAATGAGAACAATAAAGAATACTTATAGACCTTTGATGAAGGTGCACCAACCTCTCCCAACTCTCCTTGTCCAACCCTTTGCTCAAATAATCCATAGAAAATGATGATCCTTCAATGATATCTCCATTACGAGATCATAAGTTTGATGCCTTCAATCTCTCCCTCTTTCACCATGAGGAGGCATCCTTATATAAGCTTGGAGAGGCCTAACCACTTAAGAGATTCTTGGAATAGGTTGAGGATACTTCTCCTTCAATTGTGGATCTTCCCTAAGATCGAGCCTTGACCTCAAATCCAAATCCAACCAACTCCAGAGATGAGGGGGATTCTTCCCTGATTTTCCTCAACAGTACAAAATTCGCTCAAAAAGGACCATCGCTCCCTCAAAATGGGGCATAGAGCATTGCAACGGTCCCCCAAAAGACGGTACATAGCGTTTGGCACTCCCTGACAGTGTATATCATAGCGCTACCTTCCAAAAATGATTTTTGAGTGGTTTTTTCCATGGAAAAAGACTTGTACTCTTTGTCAAATGTTTTCTGCTCTTCAAAACTAGTCTTTTGAGATGTCTTTTAAGTGTTCTTGATAATGTTTTTTGAGACATGACATAGGCAAGATGAAAGTATGATATTTATGACACTTGTGGACAAAATGTGACACTTGCGACATTGGTAATGACGACACTAGGCCATCATTGTAATGAATAATTTTGATGTGTAATAGATTTCCCCCCAAAGTGCGAAGTTAGAAGATGGAAAATGATGACTGAAGTACTTTGTAGACTTTTTTGAGCAAGGGTATGGACTCAGAGAACCTGGAATAAGCTGCATACAACCATAAAACAAATATTATGACATGTTTCAAACCCAAGGCATGCATACCTATGCTTGCGTGATAAATACTTTCAGGGTACGACCACCATAAAATACATTGTGGATCCATAATTATATTGACAAAAAGGTATAGCCACTGAATATACAAGGTGGATCTATACTCTTATTACCTGAACTGATCGTAGCCACGAAGAATACATAGTGGATCTATGAGAGGACAAGACATAACCATGACCAATACAAAGTGGATCTATGTGACAGTATATGTTTCAATGTTCAAAAGAAAATTCGTCGAAACCTAGGAAATGTACATATAAGAGTGATGACTCAACCCAAGGTCTTCTTATCGATCCCGATGTAGTATGACTCTAACCATGTGAATAGATGTCTTGAGGTAGAACATGGCAAAAACCACTTGATTGACCTGTAATGTTCCCAGAAGCTGCTTGGCTTGCTTCCTTCAATTCTTTCCCCCATCCAGATAGACAAGTACCTCTTTTTTATTTAACAAGCTCAAGGAGGGTAACATATGCTCGATATAACTCACCTTCGGTAATTCCCTCTTTCTTTTTTGAATGAACTAGAAGAAGTAAGATTTTGGTCCTATATGGGTCCTTCAATGTATTATTTGTTTAACAAGTCCATATAAGGTAAACTCGGTGATTTTTCATGTTTAGAGAGTCTGAGAAGAACTTAAAGATGACTCCAATGTTGTCATTTTTTCGTAATGTTAGTCTCGCGAGGCCGAAAAAGAGATAAATTATCACTCAAAATATGCCCTTTCAAACTTTTTAACGAGTGGGAAAGGAAGCAAGATCACTTGGCAATCTTTTCACGTTTAGAGAGTCTAAAAAGAGCTTAAAGACATCTCTAGGGAGTTCATTTTTCACATAACCTTTACGAGTCTGAAAAAGTGATAAAAGTTTACTCGGTTTCATTCTCATGTTTTTTCAAGCATGATAAAGAACAAAGACTGAGCTCAGTATGCCCCCAGCATGAAAAGCTAGTGGATTAACTCCAGAATGATAATCAAAGGCTGGAGACAATGCCCCCCAAGCTTCAATTCATTCACCGACTTTGAGGTTGTCACCAATTTATGTACTAGATGGAGAAAAGGATATAGGTGGATGAAATGAAGGTTCAAATATGAGACCTAACGAAAGACTTGACTCGACATCTATGAGATCTAGTGAAAGATTCGACCTGACGGGAGAGGTGACTATTTAATTTTTAATGAGCTTGTCACAGGAAAAGAACTGTGCTTAAGGATCTGGGTTCAATCCCCAAATTTATGTTTCATTTTTTAACAAGCTTTCTATAGAGAGGAAAACTATGCTCATAGCCTTTGTTTCATTTTTAAAGAGATTTCCACAGAGAAGAGAAACTATGCTCGTGGCTTTTGTTTAATGTTTTAATGAGCTTGTCGCAGACAGGAAAACTATGCACATGACCTCTATTTCATTTTTTAACGAGCTTGCCATAGAAAAAAGAAACTATGCTCATGACTTCTTCTTGATCATGGCTTCCAAGAGGATAATTCTTTGGAATAAAACCATGTCAACGAACAAAACTTGGTCATGGATTCCAAGAGATCTTCATTGGATGGAACAACAATACTCTAGAAGGAACACATGTCGAGGTCTGTGATAGGGGTAAGGAGATCAGGCTCTAATAGCCCTACCGAAGAGATCACCATGTCAGCTACTGGATCTAAGTCATCAAAAGTTGCAGTCATGGGAGACAATTCCACATAATTGACTTGTGGTAGGGGTGATACCTGTTGGATTACTGAGAGAGGGATGAATCAGTAATAGAGAAATTTAATCCCTTTTAACCATATAATCCAAGTGTTATATCAATGTAGAATTATCATCCAATAACTGCAAAGTAAATAAGGAATGAACAAATGAACAATCATACACATACAAAAGCTAGAGAAAACCATAGAATGATTTTTCTTATATGTCTTGAATAATTACATTCATTGGTAGCACCAACTTCCTTTGTTTTCCAGCTGCAATTGGAAGGAGGCTTCAACCCCCTACTTTCTCAGGCTACAACCTGAGGGAATCTCCAACTCCCCAATTCTCAAGCTACAACTAGAAGGAGGCTACAAACCCCTATGTTCTCCGGCTACAACCAAAAGGTGGCTACTACCACTTGTCCTTGCCCCGTCCAACCGCCCTGAACTAAAACTAGAATGATGAAACCATTGTCACACTATCACTGTGAGATATACCATTGTAAACCTATACCAATAAACCTAAACCATGAATCAGCCATGCATCAACCTATACCACAACCTGTAATCAACTTGTACCATAAACAAGTGCATCAACCATGCACCAACCCATACCAAACACCTGTAATCAACCTGTACCATAAACAAGTGCATCCAACCATGCACCAAGTATGTACCAATCATGTTTCAACTACTCATCAACTATGAGTCATCAATATGTACCAACATCATCAACTATACACCTGATGTATGTGCCAACTCATCAACTATACACCTGATGTATGTGCCAACTCATCAACTATACACCTCATGTATGTGCCAACTCATCAACTTCTTGTCTCAACCATGTACCCAAAATGTGCCTTACCAAAAGCCCTCATCAATTTAATCATACAAATATGATTTGTAACTCTGTAATATACCTGGTGTATATTATCACATACCTATAAACCTTTCTTAACTTTGACAACAAGAGACTAACATCTTCATCAAACTTCTCACATGACTAGCTTTTGGATTAGTCAACAACCCTAACTTGAAATGATGATAAATTTGTACTTGTAATGAATAAATATCTGAAAATGGTACAAAATATTATTCAGTGTGTTTTATGCAATTCCTCCAGGTTTCACTACTTTTAACTTCTAAACAAAGGAGTTATAGAAAAAATGGCATACCTTGTTGAATTTTGTCTTATTCTAGAGAGCGACCTTGTAGAGAGTGCCCCGCACAAAATATTTGTTGAATCAATATAAAACTGTTACAAAGAATACTATGGACTGTACTCTAACCAACACATCTATTCTCACTAAATTTGGATATGTTATGAAGAAGTTATGATGTTTTTACCCGAAACCCCTGTTTTTGACTAGTTTCAGGACTAGCCACAAACCCTATTTTCCACGGAGTTTAACTCCAAAAATACAACGAAACACAAGATGAATTTTTTACCACAGATAATTGGATATGTTTCCTCAATGAAATAACAATTTAAATGTCTTAATCATTCTATAAAAAAAAATTATTGCGAAAATGGTGAGATGACCTGAAAAAAACATACCTTAGAAAGCATCATCAAAAGAATTTATCCTTCCTTGAATTCCATCTTTCTTTTCTTAAATTTCTTGAGAAACCTATATATCATTTGGTTAAATAAGAAAGCTATAGGTATTCAATATGATCATGTTTGATTTAAATGAGATACCCTTGCCTCTTATTTATACTCTCCAAGTAGCTTTCTTAAAAACATCTTCTAGGTCACTATGCCCACTTTCCTTATTTTAGGGTTAACCCACCTCTAATTTATTCGTTAAATTTATTATTTAAATAATTGATTTTGTATTCACTTTGAATTATAGTGCACTCATCACTTCACTTTATTATTTACCTATAAAATCTCTTAAACCAGTTTGACTACTTTGACATTTTGGGGCTTCTAGATGACATATGAGGGTCCTCCATCTTCGTAAGGCCATAACTCTCAAACTGTGAGGAGTTATGTGATGTTACACATACCACCATAAATTGAATGAAATGTAATATCCATATAGAATATTATTACCTAAAAATATATCAAAACTCATACCATTATCCATCAAACAAACTTGGTTCCATTACCCAAACTTGAGTTCTCCAACTTCTCATGGCCATAACTCTCTAACCGTGAGGATTTATGTGATGTTCCACATACCAAAGGAAATGGCATGAAAATAAATATCCATATAGGATAGTTTCAATGACAAATTCACTGGCATTCATCTCATTATTCCAAAAATAAGCATGGGTTCTCTAACCATACTTCTAGGATAACTCAATCTGCAAAGCGTCTTCCCATGAGGGCTTTCACCATAAGGGGAACACTTTAGAGTTCATCCATTTCTACTTAATATAAACCATGATAAGAAAATAATGATTCATCTTTACATCAAACAATCTTGGGTCCATTACCCAACCTTTGTGTTACAGGGCTTTCTTCAAGGGTTGACATCAATGACAACCAACCTTAATCAATAATATTGACTGCATATAAGACTCGTTTAGGGAGGTCATTAGGTTGGAAATCAAGTCAGGACTAAGGCATGAAATTTGATCAATAACCATAATTCTTCCTTCGTGAGGGAAAGATATCACATGAAAAAAAGTGTACACAATAGCTTTCATGGAATAGACATAATTTCGCCCAAGGAGTAAATCAAAATCCAAGGGGTCTTGGACTACCATAACATCAATAAAGATCGTTTTCCCTCCCAAAGTTACAAGAAATTGAGGGAGGAATCATAAAGGGTGACTGGTTCTTCTATTAAAATCGAATAGAGTCTGGGTAACTGGCACAAACTGAGGATAACCCAAAGCTTGCCAAGTAATAGAAGACAAAATACTAATAGAAGAACCTTCATATATCACCGCATGAGGAATCTCCCAACCAAAAATTTTTACTGTAATCTTGAAAGGAATGTGAGAGGGAATACGAGGTCCAGTTAGCACACCCCAATAAAAAATAATGGTCTCGTTACTTGGAGGGGGTTTCACGGGAGGAGGAATGCCCCCCAACACGGTATATTCTGTATCAATGAGAAAAACATGGACAGAATCAATTTTCCACTCTATCTAAAGAGTAGGATCGATTGATAACAACATCAAATTGATCACTTGGGTTTTATTCTCCAAGGGGATAATGGGTTTGAAAGATGGAAATGAATCAACCACTTGGGTTTCACTCTCTAATGAAAGAGAGATCGATCTAGGATCGGATCAACCACTTTTTCAACTGGTTGAACTGAGGAAGTGACCATATTGATGACATGATCAACAAAACTGACCAATGAAGGGACTAGAGAAACCACTTTGGCACTCATCAGAGAAGAAGTGAGTTTGACCCCATTGTCACCCTTTAGATGAAGGGTGGGACTGACCAATGATGGGACTGGATTAGTCACTTGGGTTTCACTTTTCATATGAAAAGTGGGGTTGATCGATGAAGAAACTGGATCAACTACTTTGGTTAGTGGTTCAACCAAGGATGAAACTAGATTGACCACTTGATCAACCGAACTGACCAGGGATGGAACCGGATTGACCATTCTATAAACTAATAATGGGTTGGGTGAAATATTATGATATCCAATTGGAATTTGAATATTTTCCAAAAGAGAAGAAGCCTCATCATTATGAGGACAAAGGTGAGAGTAATGATCACCTTCACATAACATACGAGGAAATTTGATAGTTGTCTTCTTCTTACTAGCCTTAACGTCACTAGTTGATGGGGCATCACCAACATGACCAGCATGGGTCACTGACGTGGAGGACCACATTTCTAAGACCTTGGGAATACTAGGGAAATCCCTCAGAAAGTGATCACCCTTACAAAGACTGCAATGGAATTTGGGTTTCAGATTCTTCGTTTTAATCTTGTTGATCACATCAACACTCCCAGTACTATTAATAGTAGTTGGTTTCTTCGATACAACATATGATATCATTGGAGTTTTGGTCCTTTTTGGGTTCTTCTTCTTCTTCTCTATTCCTTTCTTCTTCTTCTTATCAACTTGGCTACTTGATTTAGAGCTTTCACTAGGCGAAGAAGGAGAAAGGGAAGGAGACTTAATGGGTGAAGAAGGAGAAAATTAGACATGAGGTTGGTGTGTGGGTGGTGTACTTACATCTGAAGCACTAGGTGCATTTGAAGCACTGGGAAGATTTCAGATCACCGGAACAACCAAACCGGTAATCCGATGGTGAGTCTCGGAAGACTCATTGTGGCAATGTATCAAGGACCAATGTTTCCAAAAGAAGGAAAGGTGAAAGGTTCCTCGGGACAAGGGGCTCCTCCATTGGTACTCCCAAGATTTGATGCCATTAACACTTACTCGACCTAAGGTACACTAAGTAAAAAAAACAACACACACTATGAATCTAAGAAGAAAACAATCAAACAAAAATTTCCACAATGAAACCACTAGTTGGTGATGAAATCCAACATCGCGATATCAATATAGAAAGGGGTGGGGAAAGAGTGAGTGGATCAGTTATGTTGGCAACCTACTTAAAGGACTTATGCCTTGGTGTAAGATTCCACGTAGTAATTGTGGATTTACCCTCCAAGGAGCCCGAGTGAGTTTGACCAACGTCTATTCCAGGTATAGTGAGAATTCCCTTCACCATCACCTTGTGTAAGAACCTAAATATTATTGCTACTAATAACACCAACTAATAGTCAGCCCCTGGGGGGGTATAGTCAACAGTATAGTCCAAACGTATGGGCATGATAAAAAGTCTGAAATCCTTCGAGAGAACTGAGCACGATTGGATGGAAAAAACTCCATAGGACCCCGAATGGATTCGTAATTCATGAAGCACCTAGACCAAATGAAAACAGTTGAACCTTAAGAAGAACCCCCAATATACGATATGACTACTATGAACGGTTGAACCACATAGGGATAATCTCTGTAACTCTCCCTAACGTGACCTCATGTGTAACCCTTGTCTGAGAGGGGGATCCCATAAATCCATTATGAGAATTGGATTTTCTCTCCCTATCACAAGATGCCAAGTTTGTTTGACAGGTTTGGAAAGTTATCCTTTCAACCTATTCCAAAGTCCTACACCTTAAGCTAATGTAGGTTTGCTAACATAAAATGTAAAAATGTCTGATAAATTTTAGTTTAGCATTGATTTTAAGGCTCTTGTTTACTCATAGGTTTATGAGAGTGAAAACTGATGATATTATGATTCAATTCCCAAACAAATGCAGAAGAAATAATAAGCAGTCTTTTATTTCAATGAATGTCTATTCAAGGGAAGGAAAATGGATTTTATTTTCAGTATCAAACACTAAAATGCAATGACCTCATGCAATTGCTCTCAATCATGAATCCAATACAATGTTAAAATGTTCAGAAATTGGTTCTAGTATCCAAAAACCAATCATGGAAAAAAAATCCTTTCGTTTATATGTGATTGATAATTAGTTTGATGTAAAGCTTCCTATGTTAATCAAACTTCAATATTTGTGATATTGAATCAATCGGAAGAAAACTTCACATAAACAAGGACACACCCTTGTTGTGATCAAACAAGAAACAAAAAGAAAAACAAATCTAGACAGGAGGAAATTCTTGGAGAAAAGACCTCAAATATCAAATGGAATGGTACATAGATCTATGAACTTATTTACAACAACCTTCATTCAATCATATAAGAGAGCAAGAAGAAGATCGAATCCAAATCTCAAGAAAGAAGAGTGAATCAAAGAAAGGAGATAGATGTCAAAAATCCAAACAATACATCATAAATCCTTAGAAATCAAATAGTTGGAGGCTAAACAAGGACACGCTGAGGTGTTAACAACTAGGCGCATAGATCAACTCCCTAGAATATTTTTTGTAGAAAAAGACCAATGCTCTGGTGTCAAGGGCACCATAGTGTTGGAATGCTCTATGGAACCCTGGAAGGGAGTGCCAACACCTTGGTAGTAGAGGCAGGAGAGCACTAGCCTCTTAGAACTCCAAAACTTGCCCAGAAATCACAAAACACTCAGGAAAACGAAGAAATGGAGTGTGTAAGATGAATCCAAGATCCAACAACACATCTAAGAATCAGAGACACAACATGAATAAGATCTAAAGATGAGAAAATGGAAAAAACAAGACCAAGGAAGGAAAAAAAAACTGAAGGCCTCATCCCCAGTGGAGTAGCCAATTTCTGTTACAAAGAAATCCCCCTGCAGACAAGTGGATTCCCTCTTGGGCTCTAGACTCCTAAGACCAAAATAGAAAGGGTGCTAACATTGATCACTGACATCCTTTTAAACCTAGCTAAACTAATGTATAGAGAAGAGGAAGAAAGGTGTACCTTTTTAACGATGTTCATCCTCGCATAGTCCAATTTGAGCTTTGATTACCAAGCTTCTTGATAAGTCCTGCAAAACAAACAAATATAGAACAAGATTCCTATTCTACTAAGATTAGCTTGAAACTAGATCTATCTAATACAGAGAAGTTCATGTATAATAAGCACAACCTTGAAATAAACAGTCTAAGCAAATATGTATATTAATGAGAACAATAGAGAATACTTATAGACCTTTGATGAAGGTGTAGAAACCTCTCCCAGCTCTCCTTGTCCAACCCTTTTCTCAAACAATCCACACAATATGATGATGCTTCAATGATATCTCGCTTATGAGATCATAATTTTGATACCTTCAATCTCTCCCCCTTTCACCATGAGGAGGCCTCCTTATATAGGCTTGGAGAGGCCTAACCACTTAAGATATTCTTGGCATAGGTTGAGGATCCTTCTCCTTCAGTTTTGGATCTCCCCTAAGATCGAGCCTTGACCTCAGATATGAATCTAACCAACTCCAGAGATGAGGGGGATTCTTCCCTGATTTTCCTCAAAAGTCCATATTTCGCTCGAAAAGGGCCAGCGTTCCCTCAGAATGGGGCACAAATCATTGCAATGCTCCCCCAAAAGAGGTTACATAGTGTTGGCACTCCCTAATAGTTTATAGGGGAGTGTTTCCTTGCAAAATTGATTTTTGTGTTGTTTTTTCCATGGAAAAACACTTGTACTATTTGTCAAATGATTTTTCATCTTCAAAGCCAGTCTTTTGAGGTGTCTTTTAAGTGTTCTTGATAATGTTGTCTGATACATGACATAGGCAATATGACAGTAACATATTTGTGACACTTGCAGCGAAAATGCGACACATGTGACATTGGTAATGACGACACTAGGCCATAATCGTAATGAGTAATTTTGATGTGTAACACTCATCAACAACAACACGTTAGGGGGGGTGACACATGGAAACAAATACAGATATGATACATTGCCCATCCTATGAGTGACACATGTCAACTTGTAATCGACACAAAGGGTCTATGAATTTCATAATACAAGATGACATGTGGCATGCATGTAGTGGGTCCACATCACCCTAGGTGACATCATCATGCTAGGCCACTCCGATGCTCCTGTAATTCAGCTAGTTTGGGCTTTAGAAGTTTCTTCTACCACACACCTCAAAAATACCAAACACCGAACTAGAAGACTCTCGATCTATCTATATCCAGAACTTCGGTACTTCAGGATTCGGGGGACTTCACCACATAACATTACAAATATCTCATGAACCAACAAAAATTTGAACTATGCTTCTCTGGATTTTTGTGAGTACGACACTTTAGGGCTTTGGGCTTCATAGGAATTTTCAACTCAATCCAACAACTCGTTCAAACATAAAACTTTCGTACAATCACTAATCTACAGAGATGTGTCCTCTAACCTTGAATGCTCCAGATTGAATTTAGACTTCAGGACTTTAGACAAAAATTCTCCCAGTGACATCATGACTAAAACTCATGAATGTTGAATATTTGATAATCTTCAGACACACGTCCTAGACAACAGATGGTCATCATTTTCTCTGGAGTTTGGGACTTTGGGAGATTTTCTTCTTGGCAGCTTAAGGACTTTCTTCTCTCGGAGTTCTGAACGTACGAATTGCGGTGATATCTATGTATCACACTCACTCATGCAGAAATATTAGGGTTGGGATCTGATATTTTCCACTGTGCCTCACCTCCCAATCTTTTCTTGATCCAATGACCCAGATCTGTCCTTGGACAAACCCAATGGTCAAGTTCTCCTCTCTGTGGTATACGACATAGATTCACTCTGGGGCTTCGAAGCTTTGAGGATTTTACCTTATTTTCATCAAATACTTTGAAATTTTATGAAGAATCAAAGTACGAACGACTCTGGTGCTTAAATATCCCACACCTTCTCTAGATCCGATGGCTATGAAGGATATGTCTTCTCCTGAATAGATCCGATGGTCCAAATCTAAATTATTCCATGATGGAGATCGTTCCGAAATTTTAAAGGGATGGTCACAATCCTTCAATCCCTTACTAAGGATCTCAGTTGTTCTAGCTTCTGTGTAGACTCTCCAACCCCATTCCTCCTGAGCTTCACAACTTCAGAGTTCTAACTCGATCTCAACCACAAGATCTTGTCTAACAAATATGGCCCATTTCGGCCTCATGCTTCAATCTGTATCTATGATACCAATATATAACGTACCCGAACACCCATGGGTTGGGCTACGCCACTTAAATAGGCTACAACACACCCAAACACCAACAGGTGGGGCACGTTGCATTCCTAATACTCATTTCTATGAATACATCACGAATTCTAACAACATTTAATCCGAAAACAATAATGACAGAACCACATGCATTAATCAAGATCCCTGCTACAACATAAAGAAGTAAACAACTTTCCATGCACAACAAATAACAATAAGACAAGCACATTAAAATTACATATATTAGAGATAATTAAATACACTGTGGAAATACAAATTACACATAAAACACAGAGAGAACTTATCTTTGCAAGTAAACGTTCACCAACTAGCTACAGGCCAAGGATGTTCCTCCCAACCATAGACAATGTTGTTCTTTTAATCTCAACATCAGGGGTCACCCCTGACCCATGGCTATGAATCCACAAGGATTGGTCTTAGGCCAAGTCTAAACAAACAATAGTTGGCTAACTAGCTCCTAGGTTTTCCAACCACACAACAAATCCCAATTTCCATTTGTCTTTCCCCCTCAGCCTGCAAAACCCAAATAAATGAACACCTTTCTCTGCCATGTAGTCCCTAAGGTTGTTCCATTTCTCTCTAGGGCTCCAGTGCTATTGGTTAGGAAATCTACCTATTGGAAACTCCAAGGATTCTTAGGTGTGGACAATTCTATATGAACTCCCATGAAGGTCATGCACATAGGCATCCATTCCCTTCTAGAATGATCAATAATGATTACATCCATTCATCAATGGCTCTCCTCTTCCTTACATTCATTTCCTTTCTCAGTCGAAGAGCATTCGAACTAGAAATAGTGAGTGAAGAGGAAAGAAGAAGAAGGGAGAAAGGGGAATAAGACTAACCATGGGAAGAGAGACCCCCAACTTCACCCAAATCCACCCTCATACAACTATTTGTGTCCATTCTTAGACCAAGAACACATGAATTCAACAAGAATGAGGCTCCTAAAGATGAAAGAGTGAGAAGGGTGTATAGTGAATGAATAAGAACAAGTGAACCCCAAAACAAACAAAAGATAGGTTTATATAATTATGTGTAAATCAAGGAGAACATGGCCTCCCTAAATAAGCTCATATAACCCATTTTCTCCATAAAATCAATTATGGTTAAATAAAATAATAATAAAAAGACCTAGCCCCTCAATCCCCTTCTCTCGTCGAATCATATCCCCCTATCTCTTTTTTCCTTGTCTATCTTGTATCTAGTAGTGTATTTTTATTAATGAATATAAATGATCACATTTCCTAGGCACTATGGCCTGGTTTTGACTTTACTGACTCATCAACCTAAGTCACAATTACATAATACATTATAGTTCATAAGGGTTAAAACTAGGATGTTACACATGGGTCATTGGAAAAAATTAGGGATATGTTGGGCATAATACCTCTGATTGTAATTCGATAGAATGATGGATATATAATACATAGAGGGATTTCCAAAGACAATCTATGCAATATAGATTTTTATCCATTTATCATGTACTTTATAAAGTAGACTGAGAAACTTGGCATCCTAGTGGGAGTTTTTTTAATGTTTTTCTTTCATAATGCATGAACTCTTAATTATATTATGTTATTTGCAATATGACTAGTGACATTAAAAAACCCATATCAACCACTTTCTACACTTTAATTAATCGTTTGTCTTGAGAACATAATTTCACCTAAGGTGGGCACCATGGGACAAAACAACTTTTCATACTTTTGTAATTTTGAATTGGATTTTGTTAGCTCCAACCTGATTAATGACCCCAATAAACATGTGTGATCCACTTACTACATTCAAATATATTATGTAGTTGATTTTCAAAATTTCTCCCGAGGTGGGCCCCATTGGTAAAAGGGCCAATTTTTGGGAGTGAGCATTTTTAGGTGACAAAAACAACTCCTTTTCTGGGATGGCTCTTCCTTGTGAGGTTCCAAAAACTAGACTCTAGGGTGAGTAAACCAATGCCTTAAAAACTTTTCTTTGGAGTAAAATCTTTCCTTCTTCTTATATTTTGTTTTTTATGACAACATAATATCTTATTGGAAATAATCCTAAAAATAAACTAAATTCGAGAAATATTGAAAGAAAAATGTAGGGAATTGACTAAGAAAAATGGACAACATACCCACCTAACCTAACTGGCAAGTGGGTCCATTAGGTGACATGGAACCTCCAATTGAATCATGTATGCAATTTGATAAGGCTATGAGAACCATGCATGAAGTGGTATAATCAGATGCTATATTTCTTTATAGTTTGGAAGGTAACAAATTACCCATTTCCTATATGTTATTTATTGTTCTTATTTTTGGTAAAATTTCTGCATCCATGCAATAATTGGATATTCATGAAGAACAAATTATTCATGGACTTTGGACTCAACAATATGTGTAGAAAACAAATTAGATTTATCTTTGAATGTCAAATATGCACTTTTCATTGGATGCTCAGATGTAAGATCAAACCTTATCTTCTCTCCATTGTCATTGTTATCAATGTTGCCATTAAATTCCAAGCTTGGATATGGAGGTTCTCTTGAAATTTTTGTTGCATTCCTAGCTTCATATTCAAGGTAGAATCCATGATTACTATTATAGACTCCTTCCTTCTCCCTTTCCATTGTTTCTACCTTGGAAATATTCATTCTTAAGAGGAATTTCCTTTTCTCTTTCTCGCTTAGGGAATAAACTTTGTGGGAGGAAAAAAATCATCCTTATTAGGTTTGATCCCAAAGGAGGAAAACCCTTAATATTACACAATACAATATTCATATACAAATGAATCCCCTTTATTATAAATATGATATAAAGTGAGCACGATGTAACCTAACCTAAGCCACCCTAACCATAACTAATAAACTAATATTAAATGAATGTTAGGGCTTTAAAATAGGGAATTAGGGGCAGTAACATAGGGCCTTAGGGGCCTTAACATATTCTCTATAATTCCCTCCATAATCCTCTTTATGTCCTCCCCCCTTCCCCTAGATCCTATCCCCTCTCCCTTTCTCCTTGGAATCACCATTAGTTTTTGAGGAATCTGTCTCTTAGCTTGCTCCCCCATCATTAATTATTTTTTTCTCATCCTCTCCTACCCATTTTATCCTATAGACCTCATTTAGTTGTATGGTGACAAATAATAAGGATCAATGTTCATCATCAAAAAGATGAAAATGGAGAAATGGAAAAATCACAACAAAAATGTGACCACAAAAATAATAATGAAAATAGAAAGGCAATAACAACTAGGAACAAAATTTGTCCTCTCAACCAACTATGGAAAATTCCTTTGGAAATTGTACAAAAATGCAATCAAATAAATGATGAAAGTTATGTCTTGGAAATAAAAAGGAATGGGTAATGTGGAAAAGAAGGAAACATTAAGAGAAATGATAACAACAAATCAACCAAACATTCATCTCCTCTAGGAAATAAAGATAGAAGGAGGTATTATGCTAGAAATGGTAGGAAAGTTTTGGAAGGGTAGATTAGGTTCCGTAGTAAGTGCAAGAGAAAATAAACCAAACATTCATCTTCTCTAGGAAACAAAGATAGAAGGAAGTAATATGCTAGAAATTGTAGGAAAATTTTGGAAGGGTAGTTTAGGTTAAATAGTTCAATTGTCAAAAACATATTGGTGTGAGTACTAAACATGGTATTATCGTCATGTCTAGGAACCTAATGGGAATTAAAATAGTGATAGGGTTGAAGGAAATTAAGAACTCCCAATTCACAAATGACACACTCCTTATTTTAATCAACGTCGTCATCATCGTCATTTTCATCACAGTCATTGTCATTTCCATCGTCATTATCATCCTAACCATCGTATATATTAATTATATATATATATATATATATATATATATATATATATATATATATATATTATATAAATTAATTATATAATATATATTAATTATCATAAAAAACAAAACATATTAATAATAGAATACATATATAATATATATATATATATATGGTATATTAATTATATAACAAATAATTTAATAATATATATTAATTAAAAAAAATACAAAATTCAAAAAAATTACAAGACACACCCAACGCACGTCATTCGAAGAGACAGTCGTTGAGATGAGACAAATACAGAGAAGGAGAATCCCACATCGTTCCAAGAGACAAGCATCGAGCAGAGACAAATACAGAGAAGGAGAGGCCCACATCATTCCGAGACACAGACATCGAGCAGAGACAAAGAAAAAGAAGGAGAAGGTGCTAGGAGAAGGGAAATAGATAAGACAAGAGAAGGAGAAGGAGAAACAAAGACATAGAAGGACTACGCTGAACGTGTCGCAACATAAATTGGTATTTTTTTGGATTTCATCCTTTTCTAGGTCCTATAGATTTCTTTTTTTTTCCAAAGAAAATTTTCTCGAAATTATATTAAGATTATAATCTCATTTACATCATCATACCATACCAAATGTAATAAGTTCTTCCCATAGATTTTAAAACATCAAAATAGACACATACTAACAATGACTTTCTACATCACCTTCCTTCTCTATAATAACTATTACTCGACAAGATCATGTGAGCTAATACAAGTCTGAAAGTGACTACAATAGTCCTTCACTACATAAATTGAA
>ML851207.1:0-18736 GCA_009831015.1 Picea engelmannii
CAACCTTCACTTTCCAACTACTGTGTTGAAATTAGATTTTTCCTTAGATCTGGAACATGTCTTACCTCTTTGAACAACCATTGGTTTCCATTCCTTTGATTTATTTTTACCTTTCCCATTCCAACAATTTTTCATGGTGCATCATCACCCAAATGAACCTATCCAGAATCACCTTTAACACAATATAAAAAATGTTTCCTATGGGGTGTGGCATGAAATGACGGCCCTGAATCTACTACCCAAGACTCAAAAATATTGTCTACAGAAGGAAACAAAGCATCTTGTGACACATCACATGTTACATTTGCTTCCTAATTTTTCTCCTGTTGTCCATCTCTTTGTTTCTTTGGATCTTTGTAGTCTTTCTTTAGATGTCCTTTCTTCCCACAATTCCAACACTCTATCTTTCCCAATCTAGATTTGGATATGCCCTTCCTAGAATTCTTGCAGTTCCTTAAGCCCTTTCCTCTATCCTTTTGTCTTCCCCTGTTATCGATGTTTAACACATTACCTGATGTCTCACTTGTGCTTTTCCATCGCATTTCCTCGCTAAGGATAACACCAACAAAATCATCAAATTTTAAATTGTTTGAACTAGAGACATAGTTACTTACAACCATGACCAAGTCGTTCCAAATTTCTGGAAATGAGCCCAAGATTATAAGAGCCCTAACCTCGTCATCAAAGTCCACTTTTATATAACTTAGCTGATTAGTAACCATATTAAATTCATTTAAATGATCTACAACAAACCCACCTTATGACATATTCATATTAAATAATCTCTTCATTAGAAATACCTTATTGGACATCAAGGGTTTTTCATACAATTTAGCCAATGTGTCCATCATCTCCTTCATTGTCTTTTCTTTCAAAATATTGAAAGCCACTGAAGCTGCTAGGATCATCGGTATCATTTCTAGTGCCTTTTTGTCAAGAACCTCCCATTCTTCATCCTTCATTTCCATCGACTTCTTTTCTATTCCACCTAATGGTAGGAATATATCCTTCTGATATAAATTATCTTCCATCTGCATCTTCCATAACTGTTATTTTTGGCCATTAAATTTCTCGACCCTAAACTTTCCATCTTCCACCATTGCTCCCACTCGAACCAGGAACCCTCCATTACGACAAGATTCTCTAACGAATTCAGACAATTATTTTTATGATAGCCTACCTCCATGACGTTTTTTACATCTATCAATCCATACCTTCATCCAGTCAAGTTTGTTTGCAATGTATACATGTAGTGCATCCCAATCTTGAGAAACTGACCGATCAAAACATCACAATTCACCAATATTAAATATTAGTTATAATGATGGTAAATATTAATAAATGATGAAATAATAAATATTAAATCAGTATGATCATATACACAAAAAAATGAAAATTTATATTTTTACAAATATCCATAATTTAATTACCTCTCACTTTCTTCATTGTACCTTTCCCTAACAACTTCTCCCCTTCAAATTTTTTGATGGAGTTCACATCCCAAATACAATCCACTGCATGCATAGCTTTCACTACTAATTTAGGAATATACTGACTAATATACATCATGGATTCACATACCATATATCCCTCCACCATAGAACCATCAGGACGTGCTCTTTGTATAACAAAATCCTTCAATTATTTCAAGTGTCTCTCCACCATCCACATTGACCTTGTGTGTACAGGTCCACACATTTCAATCTCCTCAACTTGGTGTATGAGGTAGTGTTCTTGTGCATTGAAAAATGTTGGAGGTAGATACTTTTGCATTTCACACATTAGCCAAGGAATTTCTCTCTTCCAATACTTTATATCATCTTCATGGATGTATTTCAATGAAAACCATCTAGAGATAATGATGCAAGAAAATAACATGTTTCAACAAAACATAATACATATTACAATACAAGTAAAACACATTTCATTAAGTACAACAAAAAAATGAAATTTGTTTTTGCATATATATTGCATCTACTTACCTCGTGTATTTTCCAAGATCATATATAACGTGTTTGACATTGTTGTCAAAGTCGTTTGGGAGAGATAGAGGTAGAACATACTGTAACAATAAAAATGAATCGTTTCTTGTTTCAAAACTAGACAAAAAAAACAAAAATCTCAAAAAATGCATACAACCAATATATAAATATGAATATTAAAATTATTAATTACCTTAATTAAGGTATGCCAATCATGTGTTTTTACCCCACCAAATTCACCTTTCTTCTTTAAGATATTCTTTATGTTTGAACAAAAACATGTGGGAAATTTAATTCTTTGAATTACTTCTTTTACACCATTGCTTTGTTGCTCTGTTAATAACCATGGAAGGTTATCTTGGTCTCCATCGCTATTTGATCGGCTCACACTTTGCATTGCATGATTGGATTCATGAATGTCATTAGAAATTTTGAATTTTTTTTCTTTATCCCTCCTTCCATCTATGATTCACCATAATGTTTCTATCACATTCTTCCCCATATGCATTGTATCAAACAAATGATTTTTTTTTATTTCCTCATAGTAAAGAAACCTCATGAATTGAGTGGGATAAAATTTCATTCCTCATAGAAGCCCATTATTACTACCTTCACGATGTATATTTTGACCTTGTACAATATTTATTGCAAACATATTTTTAGTAAAAGAATAGAAAATATACAATGGAAAATACAAAGATTACATGAAGGTTTTTCCCCTAGAAACGCAAACCAGGAAAACCAACATATGCTACATTCATTCATAGCGATACATTGTTTACAATACAATATACATATAGGAGCCATCGGCATCCAAAACACTAACCCAATGACCTGTATTGGTCAACAACCCTAATTCCTTAATGGAAATAGAAAACCATCGACAAAAACCATGTGTTGAAAAACCTCCCAACAATAGACACGAAAATCAAGGAAACATGAAAAACTAGGCAAAAATGTGACACTACTACTCGTGAAAAGAATATAACACATACCCAACATTTGCCCACTTGTTGTTTTCTTTGCATATAGGGGGTTACAGAGTTACATAGTCAACAATCCATGGTAGAAATTCCCATTGATACTCTACACCAAGAGAACTTCTCAGTGCTCACAGATTTTGTTAATGAATATGCAACATTCTTCAAAGTTTCCACCTTCATCAAAAACACTTTATTTTCTTCAACCACGTCTGTAATGACCCCATCGTTACGACTACAAGCGATGGAAGCAAGTGCAATTTTTTTTTTCTTTGTTTGAAGCAAGAAGGAAACGACGACGACAGTTAAACAACATAACTTGAGGACGAACACAACGCACACAGATTAGGTAGCAGACAACAACAAATCATCACACTAGCACATCATGCAACTGGACGAAACATGTGATAATCAATAGATAGATAGAAACGACTTCCCTCCTGACACAAGCAAGACAACACCTACAAGATAAAGGACAACATCAATAACTCGACATAGTGGCTTCGATGACCAAGAACTAGAAACCTCTACGTCGTGCAAACCAAATGCCTTAACGTGTTACAAAACCAAGTACCAACAACCAATACAGCGAAAAAACGCCCACATCGGGAAGCACAGACTCTGGCCAGGTTATCATTCGTCTATATCCATCAAGGTGTGCAATGATCCCCTCATCAGGAATCATGTCGTCACAAGGAGATAGGTGTGACGGTAACCCTCACACAACATAACACATCTAGACCAATAACCCAAGAAAAATTCAACGCGCTAGGAGATCGCAAGAAGACTATACCCATGCACCCAAGCAACAAGTCGACAAGACGCAAGATGAAATCACTCAAATTAAATTGCACAAGTTATTAAAGGATTTCGCCAACAAGCCATAACCCATTATCCATTAAGCATGATGTCTAAGTGCGAAGGAGTGAACTATTATAAAGGTTATCATTATCATAAATGTGACCCAAAACATGACCAAAAATGTGAACTATTATAAATGTTACTGTTATCACAAATGTTATCATAAAGATGAACTAATATATGCGCTTAACAAAATCAAAATACACTTGTCAACAATTATACACTGTCCATTAAAACAAGTGAACTAATTAACATTAAAAAGTGATCTATGTTGCTTATTAAATATTCAACATTGTTGACTATATTATTGTTGTCTAAGTACGCGATATTGATATCTACTAATTATATCTCTATCTAACCTTAATAATAAGATCTTTATCTGTCAGTTTAAATAACGCACGGTTAAATAATATCGTTGTCTAAGGTACCTTAACAATATGGATTGGCTTATGTATATAAATGGTTGTCTAGAAATATTGGTGTGTTAATTACGAAAATTATAAAATTTCCATCCTCAGGTATAAAATTTGTTGTTGATTATGTATAAAAACTTGTTGTCTATTATATAAAATTTGTTGTCGAATATATATAAAATTTGTTGTCTATTTATAAATTGGTTGTCGATTATAAATAAACATTGTCCAACATATCAACATTAATATATCCATAAAATTGCAGCCTAGCAAAATCGTTGTGTGAATACATTTAGGGGTGAATTTAAAACTCTACCAAAGTCGGATCTCTACCCAACAAATCGTTGTGTGAACATAATTTAAAATGAAATTGAAACTCTACCGAAAAATTGAATCTCCACCCAGCCAAATTGTTGTGTGATCACATTTAAAGCGAATTTAAGACTCTACCAAAAATGGATCTCTACCCAGCTAAGTAGCAACATGGATTAGTTGTGTTTAATAATAACAAAACTTAGACGTATGTATAAATTCATAGGCCTATACAATTCACACATATATATCAAATAAAACACAAATGCAGACATATCATTTAAAAAGGAATGTAGACATATCATTTAAAAAACATAGTCATATATCGTTGGGTTTTATGCTATGATAAGCTGGTTATTATAATGATATGTTGTCAACAATATTTAAAAACGCAGGTATATCGACTGTGAAATTCGTTGCCATTCAAGTTAAAAAGACTCGTTGTCATTAGCTGTCATTTAATCAAAAAGGGGGATTCACTGCCATTCAACACAGACAAATCAATGCCATCACACCCAGTCATAAAACACATTGATACTCTGGAAAAAATGATTTGGTAAAAAGAATATGGGAAAAATAATTTCTTTATATTACTCCAAAGATTAATCATTCAAACACATAGCTTAAACATCCCAATAAAAACAGAGTTGATCATTCAAGGGAATGCAAAGGTGATCATTCAAAGGAAATGCAAAGATAATCATTCAAGGAAATGTAGTGATAATCATTCAAGAAATGCAGAGATAATATTTCAAGGAAACACAAAGATGGCTAGATCAAAGATGAATAAAAAAAATGCAGAGACTAATCGATCACAAGAAGGGGCAATGAATTGAGATTAATCATAAGAGAAAAATGCAACGATAATCAAGGGTTGATAACTAGGAAAAAATTATCCTTCACTTATTATCCGTGCATAGGAAAGAAGAGAATTTTAATCTATAGGTATTTAAACACTGAAGTGACGACCATCGATTCTGCTCCTAGTTGACTGCTCAGGAACAAACCAATAACTGAAGGGATAAGGGGAAAACACAAATTTCTTCTTAATAATCAATAAAAAAACATAGAGAAGTCATAGCAATCAGAATTTGGGTTCGCCAAGGGAATCAATTCAAAATACAATGAGCATAAGGTTGGTATGAATTCAAGTTCTTTATTATAAAATGTTGAATAAAACATAATCTTTACACAGTAGAAGTATAGTACTGAAAGCGCAGGAACAATATTAAACTACCATTCAAAATATAGATATGCGTACCGTAGACAAATGTGAAAGCTTCGAGTCATTGTCCCGTGCATGCTCCATCCAACTCCCGCTTGCCAACTAATGTGACCTCATCGGTACCTCCCAGCCAACACTAGGGGTAGTCTTCTCCCCCCTGAGTCCCTTGAGTCGCAAAGGGGAAACACACAAAATACCATAAAACTGCTAGATCCCAGCTCGCCTCGCAAGGTCAAGCTACCACTCATTACCCAAGATGGGTATCCCAACTAAGAACTCCCACAAGAGAAGTTTAGTCAAGCCAAAAATTCAACAGCGTAACATTACGCAAAAAGATGAGATCTATACTCCTCCTCATCCATCCTTTTTTTAGAGTTTTCAAGTAATTAGTTTCCCAAATTCTCATTAAATTCATTTTTTCATTTAATTAATTAGGAAAAAACTCCCACATACACATGTCGCCTGATCCCCTAGATGCACTAGAAATAAATTTTATTAATTAATTAATTATTCCTATTTCCCTCACCCACCTAAAAACATTCCTAAAAATGCTCTTAGGTGTCCCAAAATTCATTTACACTTCTTAAATGACTTACACCTTACTTAATTCCTAGTTGGGATCATAATTAGAAATATTTCTTACTAAGTTAGACATTTAGCATTTTCTTTACATTTCCCCTTTTCCTTAAGTTTCCCCCTTTTTCTTTAAGTTTCCTATTTCTTTTAAGTTTCCCCCTTTTTCCTTTTTAACTAAAAATCAATTTAGCAAGTGAAGATAAAACAACCATTTACCCTTTTTCTTCTTTAATTAAAAATTAATTTAGCAAGTGTAGATGAAACAACCATTTACCCTCTTCTCTTTCTTTTTTTTTACAAAAAATAAATTAGCAAAAATAGATAAAAACAACCATTTCCCCTTTTTTAAATTTTAATCCTGCATTAAAATTTTGACTTTAATAAACAATTTGAATTTCTTACCCCCCTTCTTGTTACATGTTTATTTATTATTATTATTATTATTATTATTTGACCACATGTTTTTATTAGACCTAGATTTTAATTTCACTAGGTTGGGCGACATTTTTATTAGGGAAAATTGTTTTTAAATCTTAATTATCACATAATTCATTTTGAGGCCGACTAGGTTTATTCACTTACCAGTTAAAATCAAGACGTGCCCTTCAGGACACACTAGGTGCTCCAAGGGTGCCACTCACCTCTTTCCGTTTTCCTTGCGCAACATGCCCTTCAGGATGCACTACGTGCTCCAAGGGTGCAACTCGCCTCTTTCCATTTTAGTTGTGCGATGTGCCCTTCAGGACGCACTACGTTCTCTAAGGGTGCCACTCGTCTCTTGACTGGCTTGGTAGACATCAAAACCCCCTGGAGTCAATACTCCGCCAGGTGATCTTATGGGAGACTAAGGGCCTCTAAGAAGTAAGGCCCCTACCTTATTGCATGCCACTTAGAATCATTGTGAGCGACTGTCAAAATCTGCCCTCATGACATCATGGGTCTTCTCGAACTAGGTAATCATTAACCTACAGTTCAAGCCACGATGTGAGTGCTAGTAGGCCATGGCAAGGATGCTCCCACACCTCTCCCTCAAAGTCTATGTTTGTCATGCGTGACCCCTCTACTCCATATGTGAGTCTGGTCGAAAAGATATCATCAACCAACATCCATCAATGAATCATGTCAGCAATAATAATCAATCATCATAACATCTAATCATATGTACATATATCACATCAATGATATTCAAGCCAAAAATCCACTCCCTGACTCAGTCTGGAGTCCAAGGGGTTTCATTGATGCCTCTGCATCCTCGAGGTCCAAAGTCCTGCACACTTAGGAGAACCTATTCAATAGCACTTGTATATGTAATACAACCAAATAACATATCATCAAATGCATAATATCTCATAATCATAATAAAACAACCAATTGTATAATAATACGGATCACTTATGAGCAAGTGTCCTCAAAGAATAAGTTACAAGAAGGCTCGATACACTCCCTCTTGGTCTAAAATTTGTCCCAAAGTTTCACAGTATATGAGTGTCGAAATAAATTGTATTACAGTATCATAAGTATACCTATAAAATAAAAATGAAAACTACTGACGCATATTATATGCGTCCTCCCAGATCGCCGAGTGCGGACTATAGTTGTCCCACTGGACCTTGATCTGATCTATGGTTCGACATCGTAGCTATTGAATGCGATGGTCCATGATGTGGATTGGTTCAGCCATGAGTGCACCCTCTTCAGATACCTACAATGAACTCATATCAATAACATGTGTAGGACCACCAATATAATATCTCAAAACAGATACGTGAAAAACATCGTGCATATGCCTCAAAGAATCAGGCAAGGCTAGTTGATAGGCCATGGGCCCCTTCTTTTCCACAATATCGAAAGGTCCCACTAACCTAGGAGACATTTTATCAGTCTTTCCAAACTTGATTGAACTCTTATGCGGTTTCACCCGCAAGAAGACTCGATCGCCAACTTCGTAACTATGGTCGACACAGTGTGCATCGACATAATTGTTCTGTTGATCCTGCGCTTCTTTGATCCTTTGTCTTATTGTTTTCATTTGATATTCCATTTCTTGGATTGCTTCTGGTCCCACCAGGACCCTATCCTCAAGCCGATCCCAACTCAAAGGCATACGACACGGTCGCCCGTAAAGAAACTCGAAAGGCGCCATCTTAATGGTGCTTTGATAATTGTTGTTATATGTGAATTCTACCAGTGGAAAGAATTCTTCCCAATGCTTATTTTGGTCCATCACGTACATACACAACATTTCCTTCAAGATTTGGTTTGTCTGTTTGGTTTGTCTGTTTGGTTTGCATGTCTGTCTCTGGGTGATATGTGGTACTAAATTTAAATTGGGTTCCCAAGGCCTCTTGGAAACTAGTCCAAAATCATCTAGTAAACACTGATCCTCGATCGGATATAATCCTCTTAGGTACGCCATGTAGCCTCGCAATCTCACTGATGAAAACTCTAGCTATGTTAAGTGCCTGATACGTCGTATGTATAGGAATAAAATGAGCACTCTTCGTTAGAGTGTCGACTACCACAAAAATCGAAATGACCTCCCATTTTGATTCTGGAATCACGTGTGGCTGTACTAATCCTACTAGATGTCTATGTTTAGCCTTCACCTACTGACATTCTATACATCTTGCCACGTAGTTGACTATGTCTGCCTTCATTCCTTTCCAGAAGAATAAGGGTTTAAGGTCTTCCCTCATCTTCGTGACTTCAGGATGAGCCATGTACACTCCTCTGTGAGCCTCGTTTAGGATCAAACTCCTCAACTTGCCGTTAGGTGGTACATAAATTTGATTTTTAAATCTCAATAATTCGTCATCGTCCAATGTAAATCCTTCAAATCTTGGTACCACCATTGTTTTTTGTCCGATAAAATCCTTGACCTCCTTGTACCGATTATCGTCGTACTGTAAAGTTAGAATATTTTCACGTAGATTTGTTTGAAGAGGCATCATTGAAAATATGCGCGGTCTTTGACTCAACGCATCAACCACTTTGTTCATTGTACTCTTTATTTAGGTCATGTATAAATCGTACTTGCTAAGAAATTTCGACCAACGTTGTTGTCACGCGTTCAAGTCGCTTTGCATAAAGATGTGTTTTAGTCCAGAGTGGTCCGTTTTTAGTTCAAATTTCCATCCAATAAGGTATTGTCTCCAAACTCTCAAGGAATATACAATGGCTAACAACTCCAAATCATGCATTGCATAGTTCCCCTCATGCCTTCTCAACTTCCTCGAGATGTAAGCGATCACTCAACCGTCTTGCATCAAGACTCCGCTTAAGCCTTCATTGGATGTGTCAGTGCATACCAAGAAGTCCGCGTCCATGTCAGGGACCTTCAGTATCGATGTCGTTGTCAGCAGCTTTGTGAGCTTTTGCAATGCCTCTGTGCATTTCGCGATCCAAACGAACTTCTTGTTCTTCTTCTGCAATTTTGAAATCGGATTTTCTATTCTTGAGACACCCTCGAAGAACAATCGATAGTATCCCACTAAACCAATGGAGCTACGAAATTTCAGGAAATTCGTCGGCGCATGCCATTCCATAATAGCCTCGACCTTTTCTAGATCCATTGTGATGCCTTCGTCGGAGATGACATGCCCTAAGTAGTGAATCATCGATTGATAAAACGAGCATTTAGACAATTTCCCATATAATTTGTTCTCTCACAAACACTATAGTACCAAGCGCAAGTGTTCGTCATGCTCCTCCATCGTCCAAGAGTAAATCAAAATATTGTTAATGAATACTTGGACAAACTTTTCAAAGTAATCACAAAACACCTTGTTCCTCAAACTCATAAATACCCTTGGGGCATTTGTCAGTCCAAACGGTAAAACAATAAACTCGTAATGTCCAAACCTCGTCCTAAAGGTGGTCTTAGGGAAGTTATTCTCCTTGATCGCAAGTCGATATTTGAAAACACCATCGTTCCTTTCATATGATCGAATAGATCATCAATCCTTGGAAACAAGTACTTATTCTTGATCGTTTACTTGTTCAATTGACGGTAGTCAATGCAGAGTCTCCACGACCCATCCTTCTTTCATATGAAAATAACAGGTGCACTCTACGATGACACACTTGGACATATAAGTTCCAGTTCCAAAAAATCCTTCAGTTGCATTTTCAACTCATGTAACTTCGGGGTCGACATCTGATAAGGCATTCTTGCTATTGGTTCAGTCCTCGGTTTTAGTTCTAAGGTAAATTCCAATTCCTTCTCTGGCGACATCCTAGGTAACTCTTTAAGGAAGACGTCCGCAAACTCTCTCAACACCGGAAGGTTTTATAGAACTTCCACTACTCCTGCTAGCACTAGAAGTCACTACTGGATTGCAACAGAGGTAATCCTAGTACGCATTAGTTTTTATGTCACAATGAATAAATTTAAGGGGGGTCTAATGGATGCAAACTCAGGATGATATCGCTTTAACTCAAAAAACTGGGGTGGTATGCAAAATGAGATAAATTCTTGATATAAATTCATACAATAAGTTAAATTAAGGGAGAGCAGGAGGAAGAACTTGAGGATAAAATGTAAAGGTCTGCTATGGAAAATTGGTCTTCCAACAACCTAAGGATGAAAATATTTGAATGCAAGATCCTCTTGGATCCAAAACTTCATGAAGCTGAAAATGCTATAAAAACACTACAATCAAACATACATCACAATACAGTTACAACACTCGACTGGATCATCCATGCTTGAGTCTTTCAGTATTAGAGGCAAAAGAGATGGAACAGAAAGGTGTATGTCATTAAACAAGAAGTCTCAAATTACACACATGACTAGAGAACCAGAAATTTCATTAAATATTTACAATAGGGAGCTTAGCTCTACAATCAACACTAAAAAAAAAGGAAAAAATTCCTACATATACTCAGAACTGGCTCCAAATGCCTGAGACACGATCATGTAACACGTTCAAGTCTCTACGTTGATGAACTTCTGATCCAGATTATTTTCAGCACGAAATGAGAGCGGAGATATAATAAAGAAATGAACAGAGATATTGCATATATTCAATAATATAACAGAAATGTATCAAAGATGCAACCATAAACACAGATATACAGTAATACACGATTTCTATTAATGAAATAAATGTATAGAGACTATAAAAATACAGAGTGAAAGACTTGCTAGAATGGTGGGAGCTTATCTCTGAGAAGAGATGTGATGGCTACTCGCATTTGTAAGAAGATGATTACAATGAGGCTCTGAAGGAGATTCATTTTGGTGGATCAATTATGCCTTCAAATATCTATGAGAACCTTCATCCCTAAAAACCTTCATTTAGGCCCTCAAAATGGCCATGGAAGTTAAAACCTGCTAAAAATAGTAAATTGCCAAAATTGCCAGAAAGTTGTTTTGAGCCAATTGGAAAAGGTGGGTGGCCACTGATATCCACCTGGATCAGTCCTCCCTCCTTAGGAAGAAATGGTCTCCATTGCGTTGAGTTCCAATGGGAGAAGGAAAAGCGTTTGTTGAATCTGCATCTTGGTGAGTTGCTTGTCTTACTGGAGACGTCACGCTGCTCAGTTTGTGGAAATCTATCAAAAACCTGTTGAGGTTGAGGTTGTTCAACAAGTCAAGATGAATGAGAGGACGATGTGAAAAAATAATCTTTGCACTTTTCTGAAACCTTGTCGACCTTCTTTTGTTGGATAGAAGGTGCTTGGGGCAAGGCTGTAGTGGTTGCAATGTCCTTTTTTTCTCCTTTTGAACAGATTGTGAAGAAGCTAAATTTTGCAGTATGAGATACTACCTTGCAACACTTTTTAGGTGGAACAGTAGTCAGAACTACCTATGGTATTCTGTAGAGATGAACCCCCAAAGTAACAATGACACTACATGGTCGAGACTCATAAACAACATGGCGTCTCCACATATATGGTTGGCCCAAGAGAATCACAGACATCTAGTGGGGAAACATCACATAATACCTCATCCTTGAAGGGTTGGATGTCGTATGATAATCGAGACTATTGGCTGACATAGACATCTCATCCTTGGAAAAGCCACCCGATGTTGTATGGCTATGGGTGTGGTGTTGTCGACAATCCCAACTGTTTGACTACCTCTGTTGAGATGACGTTATTCTGGCTTCCACTATCAACAATAAAATGCAGCGGCGTCCCCTTCACCCACATCTGTGAATGAAAAAGGTTCTCCCCCTCTTCAGGATCTGTTGGTTCTTCTGGTTGAATTGTTGTAGTAGCGATAATAGCAGTGGGGTCTGTGTCAATGATCTGTCCTTTACCATTATTTTCAGAATCAGATTCAAAATCAGGGTTTGGCTCTTTGTCTTTGATCTCGACCACTAATGACTGTTTTGAGTGACATTCATCGGTGTTGTGCCAGGGGATTTTGTGGAACTCGTACCATTGTCCGGTGTCCTTATTTGTCTTCCCGTGACCCTTCTTTTTGTATGTCTTGGACTCGTTTTCGGGAAACTTTTTGTTTTGGTGCTTAAATTTCTGCTCAATTTTAACAACATATTGATAAGCAGCACTGAGTGATGAGATGTCTAGAAAATCCATTTCAGTATGGATGTATCTGTGTAGAGCCCCATGATATTTCAGAACCAAATTTCACTTAAAGTCTTTGATACCCAGCTTGGTGCACAAGGTATGGAAGGTATTGGTGAACTCCGGAACTGCTTGGCCCCTCTCTTGCCGCAGTGTGGTCCATCTCATGTACTGGTCCTCATAGTTGCCAACAGGGTAATATTGTTCCTTTACCACATACACAAAAAAATACCAAGTGGGATCGGCCCCATATATTCCAGACTCCTCTGTGGAACTTTGCTCCCAGTAAGTTTCCCACCAATGTTTGACATGAGGGAGATATTTAAGGAGTGTGAAGGTGATCTTTTCTTTTTTGGAAAAATTGTGAACAGAGAAATAACCTTCTAGCAGAGTTAACCTTTTTTCTAGGGATTTTGCATCTATCTATCCTTCTAATACAAGAATATCAAAATTAACTTGTACCTTGAAAGGTGAGGTGCCTCCAAAGTGGCTGCTTGATGAATATGTGTCTGATGCTATCGACAGGCGTTGAATGATGTGGGAAAAATTCTCCATCACTTCGTCCCTTTGTTGCCTGATAGGTTGCTCAAGAAACAGATTGATATAATCCTCTGCTTCATCATTTTTCTTTTCTTCCACCATTGAGGGTTTCTTGGGTGTGCGAGAGTGATTGTCTTCAAAAGAGACAAGCTTGAGACCCAATTTTTCTATACTCGAACCTCGTTGGGGATATGCACTAAAAAAACGATCAAGAACAGCCTGCTCAAATGCCACTGATCCGGATTATTTTCGGCACGAAATGAGAGCTGAGATATAATAAATAAATGCACAGAGATATTGCAGATATTCAATAATATAACATAAATGTATCAGAGATGCAGCCATAAACACATATATACAGTAATACATGATTTCTATTAATGAAATAAATGTACAAAGACTGTAAAAATACAGAGTGAAAGACTTGCTAGAATGGTGGCATCTTATCTCTAAGAAGAGATGTGATGGCTACTCGCATTCGCAAGAAGATGATTGTAATGAGGCTCTGAAGAAATTTTTACAATAAATAGGAATGCCAAAAATCCTAGACATCCAAAAACCCTAGACATCCAAAAACCTAACCATAGGAGATGAAGCGCCAAAAGTCATGTGGGCCCCATTTGGGTAAGTTAGTACATCAACTTCCCAGGGTCGTAACTTTTGGCATTTCTCTTGCGTTCATCAATCCAAAGGGAATTTTGGCATACATGAATGTGCCCCAAGGAGTGGTGAAGGTAATCTTTTCTTTTTATTCAGGCAGGACATAGATCTGATTGTATTCATAAAAACCATCAATCATGGAAATTCTGAATGCACTTGTCACCTTCTGCAATATGTGTTCCATCTTTGGCAAAGGGTAATGATCCTTCTTAGAGCCTCTTTTCAGGTTACTGAAATCAACACAGAGTTTGATTTCTCCATTCTTCTTCCTTATAGGGACCAATTTGGACACCCAATCATAATATCTCAAAGGGACAATGATTTGGGCATTCAACAACTTCTTTACCTCCCTTTCCATAATAGGCAACAACATAGGATTTATTTGTCTTAATTTATGCCTAAATATTTTGGCCTCTTATTTCAATGGGATCTTATGCTCAATGACAATTGTGTTGTACGTTCTGAGGTCTTTGTAGGTCCAGGAAAAAACATCAACAAATTCTCTTAATAGCTCAATGTACTCGACCCTTTTCTCCCTCTAAAAGTTGCTTGAAAACTTGATAAATTTTGGATCCTCCTCTGTGACAATATTGCACTCAGCTACGTCAACATAGTCATTTGAAATTTTACCCTTTACTGCCAAATCATTTCTGTCAAATACTCTTTCCAAAGGGACTAGTCCCTTTGGGATATGATTGTTGGGCAACTGGACAATATGATGATTAGAAATTTTGTTCAAAAAAACATCAGTATGAGGATTTATTTCAGAATTAGGATCTTGATCAATGTGTAATGTATAAAACTCCTCAACAGTCTCCAGGAATATTCTGATCTTAAGATCATCCTCAAACAGTTTCCAATGTTTAACATTGTCAGGTATAGAGGGTCTAAATTTCACTTCTACATCATAGTTGAGCTTAGGTGGCAAGGGAACTTTGAAATTGCTTGCTAAGACAGCCAAAGAATAAACCATGGCATTCTCTTCCCTTGGAATAAATGAAATGTTGAAAGCTAAGAAAAAATTGTTAACAAGATCCCAGACTGTAGAAAAAGAGTTCTTGGCTTGATAAATATTTCTGATCTGATGGAAAATTAACTCGACATCCCCAAACACTGTTATCTCTTTAATCCCCATGTCTTTTGCAGCCCTCAAACACAAAACAAGAACTTCATATTCTGCTATGTTGTTGGTAGTTTCAAATTCTAACTTGTAGGACAAAGATACAATTTCTTGAACAGGTGAAACAAAAACCATCAAAGAACATTTTCCAAGCATAGGTAATCAGAGGAGAATATTCATCAAAGAACATTTTCCAAGCATAGGTAATTAGAGGATAATATTCACAGAGAGTAAGGGACTTCTTTTTAATTTCAAGAGGGGGTTGTTAGCATAGGGGCAGACCCAGGGCTCAACGCTCAAGAGCGCACCAACAAAACCCTAACTACCAACCCTTTCGGCAACACCTGCGAAGTAGAAGAAGTCTCACCCGAGGTAGAGTTTGGGGTGGTTGCAGGACTAAGATGTCTGCAACCTTAGATGGGACACATATATGTGATTGTAACACCTTATCAAAGAACTTATCAATTACAGTTCATCAATATTAACCCAGTATTTACTTCGTAGACAAAACCCTATGTACAGAGAATTGTTGTATTCAACTAGATCTAGTATGTTCAAGCATTAAGCACATCCACATAGGTCAAATCTAGCATTCATCCATATTAATAAGCACGTAGCATCAATAGATCTATATATATATTTCAAATCATATAAACAAGTAAACACATCAATACATTGCACAAAGAAACCATGATCCCCCAAAGTAACAATGACACTACGGGGTCAAGACTCATAAACAACATGGCATCTCCGCATATATGGTTGGCCCAAGAGCACATCACAGACATCTAGTGGGGAAAAATCACATAATACCTCATCCTTGAAGGGTTGGATGCTTTATGATAATCGACTCTATTGGCTGACATAGAGATCTCATCCTTGGCAAAGCCACCTGATGTTGTATGGCTACGGGTGTGGTGTTGTCGACAATCCCAATTGTTTGATGACCTCTGCTGAGATTAGGTTCTTCTGGCTTCCGCTATCAACAATAAAATGCAGCAGGGTCCCCTTCACCCACATCTGTGAATGAAAAAGGTGCTCCCCCTCTTCAGGATCTGTTGGTTCTTCTGGTTGAATTGTTGCGGTAGCTAAAATAGTAGTGGGGTCTGCGTCAATGATCTGTCCTTTACCATTATTTTCAAAATCAGATTTTGAATTAGGGTTCGACTCTTTGTCTTTGATCTTGGCCACCAATGACTGTTTTGATAGAAATTCATCGGTGTTGTGCTAGGGGCTTTTGTGGAACTCACACCATTTTTCGGTGTCCTTCTTTATCTTCTCGTGACCCTTCTTTTCCTGTGTCTTGGAATGGTTTTCGGGAAACTGCTTGTTAGGGACGTATTTGTCATACTTTGGTTGTTGTGGATTTGTAGACCCGAATTCCCATTTTTTCTGGTGCTTAAATTTCTACTCAATTTTAACAGCATATCGATAAGAAACACTGAGTGATGAGATGTCCAGAAAATCCATTTTAGTCTAGATGTATCTGTTTAGAGCCCCATGGTATTTTAGAACCAAATGTCTCTCGAAGTCTTTGATACCTAACTTGGTGCTCAAGGTATGGAAGGTATTGGTGAACTCCAGAACTTCTTGGCCCCTATCTTGCCGCAGTGTGGTCCATCTCATGTACTGGTCCTCATAGTTGCCAACATGGTAATATTGTTCCTTTACTGCATCCACAAAACAATCCCAAGTGGGATCGACCCTATATATTCCAGACTCCTCTGTGGAACTTTGCTCCAAGCAAGTTTCCCACCAATGTTTGAGATGAGGGAGAGCTTTAAGGAGTGCGAAGGTGATCTTTTCTTTGTCAGAAAAATTGTGAACATAGAAATAACCTTCTAGCAGAGTTAACCATTTTCCTAGGGCTTATGCATCTATCTGTCCTTCAAATACAGGAATATCAAAATTAACTTGTACCTTGAAAGGTGAGGTGCCTCCAAAGTGGCTGCTTGATGAAGATGTGCCTGATGCCATCGACAAGTGTTGAAGGATGTGGGAAAAATTCTCCATCATTTCATCCCTTTATCGCATGAGAGCTTGCTCAAGCAACAGATTGATAGGATCGTCTGCTCCATCGTTTTTATTTTCTTCCGCCATTGAGAGTTTATTAGGTGTGCGAGAGTGATTTTCTTCAAGAGATAAAATCTCGAGACCCAACTTGCTATACTCGGACCTCGTCGGGGACATGCACTGAACAAATGATCAAGAGCAGCCTGCTCTGATACCACTGATCTAGATTATTTTTGGCACGAAATGAGAGCGGAGATATAATAAAGAAATGCACAAAGATATTGCAGATATTCAATAATATAATAGAAATGTATCAGATATGCAACCATAAACACAGATATACAATAACACACGATTTATATTAATGAAATAAATGTACAGAGACTGTAAAAATACAGAGTGAAAGACTCGCTAGAATGGTGGCAGCTTATCTCTGAGAAGAGATGTGATGGCTACTTGCATTCGCAAGAAGATGATTACAATGAGGCTCTGAAGGAATTTTTACAATAAACAGGAATGCCAAAAACCCTAGACATCCAAAAACCTAACCCTAGGAGATGAAGCGCCAAAAGTCATGTGGGCCCTGTTTGGGTAAGTTAGTACATCAACTTCCTGGGGTCATAACTTTTGCATATGATCTTCGTTTTAGGCGTATAATAGCTCGTTTGAAAGGTATCATCGAGGAGATTCATTTTGGGGGCTCAATTATTTATTTAGATATCAAAGAGAACTTTGATATTGAATAAACTTCATTTAGGCCCTCAAAATGGCCCCAAAAGTTAAAACCTGCTAAAAATAGTAAATTGCCAAAATTGCCAAAAAGTTGTTTTGAGCCAGTTGGAAAAGGTGGGTGGCCACTGATATCCACTTGGATCAAATTCTCTATCATGCTGCGCATGCAGACGTTGATCAGGCTGTCCATCCAGTCTTTTGTCAGATGTGATTTCTATCAGATTGGATTGACAACTTGCTTCTCCAACTCGTCCCTTTCTGGCCTTCTATTTATGGAAAGAGACAATGTCTTAACCACCTTCCTTGTTTTCATTAACTGCTTCATCGGGATCTGAGTGGGTAGAATTCAAATGTGACACTTGTCACTGTGATTAGTCTTTGAATGCTAATTGTGGTGATTTGTGCTTAGTTGGACCTCTATGGAGAGGTTAGCAGGTGGATGTGGATGCTGATGAGGAGGAGAAGGCGAGGTGGTTGGTGAGGATCAACATGGAAATGACAAGGAATGGGCGGCTAGGTGGAAAAACATGGTTCCAGGCAGAATGGTGACAAGAAAGGTGTGGGGAACGACATGTGAGAGATGTGGTATGACGGGACTGTTGGATTACTGAGAGGGGGGGTGAATCAGTAATAGAGCAATTTAAACATATAATCCAAGTATTATATCAATGAAGCATTATTATCCAATAACTGCAGAGTAAATAAGCAATGAACAAATGAACAATCATACACATACACAGTACACCAGTGTTTTACGTGGAAACCCAAATCGGGAGAAAACCACGGAA
>ML851207.1:20773-31302 GCA_009831015.1 Picea engelmannii
TTCTCATCAAGGACAATACATATTATATTACATCAATCATCAATCAATCAATCCTTTGACATCAATCAATCACTTGACATCAATCAATGACATCAATCAATCACTTGACATCAATCAATGACATCAATCAATCAAACCATTGGGATCAATGACAACATGATCCAACAGGGACAGGGGTGAATAGGTGTCAGGAGATGAGAGGGAATGAAGGTGACAGTTAGAAAGGGGAAGATTCAATGGCTGAAAGAGGTGGGGACAACCAGTTTAAGTGGAGATGATAGGGAGTAAAAGTGGGACATTTGTTGGGTGGTGAGAGGGTGAAATGCGAAGGCAATATGGTGATAGGTCGAGAGGTCGATGAGTGGAGGACAGGTGTGAGGGAGTGAGAGATGGAGAGAGAGCGAGAGATGTGACAGATGAGGAGAGAGACTGAGTGGGGGATAGGTGTTGACGGGAGAGGAAGGTGGTAAGTGGCTTGCTCGAAGGGTGGGATAAGTGGTAAGCGGGAATTGACACAGGGTCCAAGCATTGTGAGGAGGCACCACGTTAGTCTGGGGCCCGCGCCAGAAAACCGTCTGCTTGGGATGCCCCCCCTCGTTAAAGGGAATATGCTCGGGGGGGGGGGTTCGACTAGGATTGTGCATCGTAGATATGAGTGCACAGATCTTATAAACCTAGATCTATGTTCCTCTTACCATATCATGCCAAGATGTCATATTATCACTCGACGTAGGATAAGAGTGAAAAGTGGGTTTTTAACCCCTCTTTGGTTATTTTTTTGCTAGAATTCCATGTACTAGAGAAAACACCCCACGATTGATAATATGTGCTATGATTACGCTCCATGGGGGATGGCATGATCCCTGTGAGATGACAAGAACTCGCAGCTTCAGTCGCCTTACCATTGAGTTGTGGAGTAAGTCATTAAAAACATAAGAAAATGATATTTACAATGACATGGGAAGCCATTCATGGCTTTAACAATAAACTTCTTCAGAAAATTCCCATTAACAGGGCCACCAAAAACATCATCACCTTCCAAATTATGCAAACTGTAAGTATTATTTAGAAATACCTCAGAAACTTTGAAGGGTTTAATCCAGAGGCCTTCAAATTTACCATGATTTCCCTTGTCCTTTTTGGGTGCATCCCTTTTGAGTACTAGATCTCCTAGCCGGAAATCCTCTTTTCTTACTTTCTTGTCAAAATCCTTCTTGATCCTCTGTTGATGCTCATGTGCTTTGTCCATCAGTTTCTCTCTATTCTACTTCACTTCTACCATCTGATGTATTCTTGTGATCATATCATTAGGCTCTCCTTGGAAGTCCTGAAAGAATGTTTCCACGGGTAGGGCAAGTTGAGAAGGAAAGATAGCCTCAATCCCATACACAAGCTGAAAAGGAGAGACACCAAGATATCTCTTTGTTGTCACTCTATCAGCCCACAAATAAAATTTGATCTTTGAATCCCATGCTTTCTTTTTGTCCTCTAATAGTCTTTTGATAATCTTTATAAGGCTCTTGTCAGAGGATTCTTCCAATCCATTCCCTTGGGGGTAATAGGGGGTAGTGTGAATCAATGCAATTCCAAACTGCTCACAAAACTTGATCAATGGCTCGGCCTTGAAGGATGCAGCGTTTTCAGTGATGATTATGTTCGGACAACCAAACCTTGCCATAATATCTTCAAGAAAACCAATGATTACTTTGTGAGAAGCACTCCTTGTGGGGATAGCTTCTATCCATTTGGTAAAGTAATCAGTGGCAGTCAAGATCCACCTGTGCTATCCACTTAAAGTAGGATGAATTTACCCAATAAAATCTAGGCCCCACTACTAAAAGGGTCGTGAAGCTACCACAGATTTCAATGGAAAAGAATTGAGTTGTTGTTTTCCATAGAATTTTTTACATTTAACACAAGCCCTAATTTTTGCACAGACATCAGTGAATAGAGTAGGCCAAAAATATCTAGCCCTGAGAATTTTATAGGCTGTAGTTCTCCAAAAATGATGCACCCCACATATGTTGTCATGAAAATCAAACATAATATTTTGGGCTTCTGGTGGGTCTAGACATCTCAAAAACAGTCCCGAAGGGTCCTTCCAATACAAGACCTAATCAATAAGGCAATATCTAATTTCTTTAAGCTTTAGAGCTCTGGCCTTGCTTTTCCCCATACCATTAGGGGGCCTTAACTCCTACAGAAAGAATATGATGTCTTTGTACCAGATGCATTCTGCTAATGGAGGGTTGATTTGTGGGACTGTATGAAACAACTCAGCTTGCTGATTTTCTGAGCAAGTGTTGATGGAGTTAACTCCCAAAGATTTGCAATTATATTCATCCAATAACTTGGCTAAAACTTGTCCTTTAAATAGTTTTGTGGGCTTTATTTCCAGATAAAATTCAAGGATTTTGGCAATCCACTTGCTCCTTCTTTCGTCTATGTCAGGCTGAATGAGGATGTCCTTCACATAAGTTGAAGGAACATACACAATAACCTTTGAATGCAGAACATAGACTCTGAAAGCTTTGAGAACCTTCACCAAAGCATAGGCCTGCTTCTCCATGATGTCATATTTTATCTATGCATCCCTCAATGATCTACTGAAAAAGGAAATAGGCTACTCCAGCCCTTCGACATTCTTCTATAATAAAACAACTGCTACTTTATCAAAAGAGGCAAAGGAAAAAATTAGAAAATCCTTGGAATAATCGGGATTGATTAGCACAGGTGCCTCAGTCAATGCCTTCTTGATTTGGTTGAATGAATCTCTGGACTCAGTAGTCCATTTTACTTCATTTCCCATCTTGAGCATGGTCGTGATATGCTTTACTAATTCGACAAAATTTGAAACAAACCTTATTAAGAAATTATTTTTTCCCAAGAAAGACTGGACTTCCTTCTTGGTTTTGTGAAGTGACAAGGTTTGAATAGATTCTACCCCTCTTGAATCAATTTGGACCCCCTTTGTTGATACTATGTGCTCCAATAGTTTTCCCTCCTACATATAAAAGATAGACTTTTTGGGATTGAGGGAGAGACCAAATTTTCTACATTTTGAGAAGACCTTTCTTAGGCGTTGACAATGTTCCTTATCAGACCTAGAAAAAACTGTAATGTCATCCAGGTAGATGACTACAAATTTATCCCTTTGTCCAATGAAGGCGATATCCATAACTCATTGAAAGGTTGCTCCTGCGTTCATCAATCCAAAGGGCAATTTGGCATACATGAATGTTCCCCAAGGAGTTGTGAAGTTCATGTTCTATTTTTATTCAGGTAGGACATAGATCTGATTGTATCCAGAAAAGACATCAATCATGGAAATTTTGAATGCACCTGTCACCTTCTGCAATATGTGTTCCATCTTTGGGAAAGGGTAATGATCCTTATTAGAGCCTCCGTTTAGGTTCTTGCAATCAACACAGAGTTTGATTTCTCCATTCTTCTTCCTTACAGGGACCAATTTGGACACCCAATCATAATATCTCAAAGGGACAATGATTTGGGCATTCAACAACTTCTTTACATCCCTTTCCATAATAGGCAACAACATAGGATTTATTTGTCTTAAATTCTACCTAAATTTTTTGGCCTCTTATTTCAATGGGATATTATGCTCAATGACACTTGTGTCATATGTTCTGAGGTCTTCGTAGGTCCAAGAAAAAACATTAGAAAATTCTTTTAATATCTCAGTGTACTCGACCCTTTTCTCCCTCGACAAGCTTCTTGAAAACTTGACAAATTTTGGATCCTCCTCTTTGAAAATATTGCACTCAGCTATGTCAACATCGTCATTTGAAATTTTACCCTTTACTTCCAAATCATTTCTATCAAATAGTATTTCCAAAGGGACTAGTCCCTTTGGGATATGATTGTTGGGCAACTGGACAATATGATGATTAGCAATTTTGTTCATAAAAACATCAGTATGAGGATTTATTTCAGAATCAGGATCTTGATCAATGTGTAATGTAGAAAACTCCTCAACAGTCTCCAAGAATATTCTGATCTCACGATCATCCTCAAACACTTTCCAATGTTTAACATTGTTAGGTATAGAGGGTCTGAATTTCACTTCTACATCATAGCTGAGCTTAGGTGGCAAGGGAACTCTTAAATTACTTGCTAAGACAGCCAAAGAATAATCCATGGCATTCTCTTCCCCTGGAATAAATGAAATGTTGAAATCTAAGAAAAAATTGTTAACAAGATCCCAGACTGTAGAAAAATAATGCTTAGCTTGATAAATATTTATGATCTGATGGAAAATTAACTCGACATACCCAAACACTGTTATATCTTTAATCCCCATGTCTTTTGCAACCGTCAAACCCAAAAAAAGACCTTCATATTCTACCATGTTGTTGGTAGTTTCAAATTCTAACTTATAGGACAGAGATACAATTTCTTGAATAGGCGAAACAAAAACCATTGCAGCACTAAAACCTTCTCTAGAAGAGGCTCCATCAAATAACAATTTCCAATCATAGGTAATCAAAGGAGAATCTTCACAGAGAGTAAGGGACTTCTTTCTAATTTCAAGAGGGGGTTGTTGGCACAGGGGCAGACCCAGTGTTCAACATTCAAGAGTGCACCAACAAAACCCTAACTACCAGCCCTTTCGATAACACCTGTGAAGCAGATGAAGTCTCACCCGAGGTAGAGGCAGGGGTGGTTGCATGACTTATGTGTCTGCAACCTTAGCTGGGACACATATATGTGATTATAAAACCTTATCAAATCACTTATCAATTACAGTTCATCAATATTAATCCAGTATTTTCTTCGTAGACAAAACCCTAAGTACAGAGCATTGCTATATTCAACTAGATCTAGTATGTTCAAGCATTAAGCACATCCACATAGTTTAGATCTAGCATTCATCCATATTATTGAGCACGTAGCATCAACATATATATCTATATATTTCAAAGCATATAAACAAGTAAACACATCAATACATTGCACAAAGAAACCATAACACAAGATATATGTGGTTCACCCTCACCCTGAGGCTATGTCCACCAACTCTTGTTCTCTTTATTATCTTCTGTCAAGCTTCTTACAGGCACAAAGCATCAAAACCCTACTCCACATAGGAAAGGAGATCTACATGCACTTTTCCAGATCCTCCTTCCCCAAGTATATCTAGTCACAGAGCCTTACATAGTCTGCGCACAAAGCACTACAGATGACTTGCACTTAGCTTTGCAAGTCTTAATCATGTCTTCTTGCACATAACTAGTACTAGAACTCTACCACCAATCACTACTTACATCGTCTAGCTTTCTATTTATATATTACAAAATAGGACTAAGCATGGGTAAAACCATGGGACAACATCCCCATACCCATTACATAACCCAAAAACCAAAAAATCCGTAAAGAGGGGCTGAGATCCCGTGATCTCTACTTCGTCTCACGCTTCGCCTTTGACAGCCTGTCGAAGTTCCAAAAATAGGTCAAACATGACCAAGGATCCTCAAAACTTGGTCAAGGGCCAATAGGCCCCCAACACTCACTTGTGACTCATCTTGAGTCACTTTGATCTGGGTAATTCTACCTGAAATGCCTCGGGATTGGCTCGAGATTCTTCGACTTTTTAGTGTGCCATGGCCTCTTGCTCAGCGAACTATTGGATGACTGCTTCATTGACAGGTCCCTCTAAGCGTTGTTCAACCACAATGACGACTTGCTCCAGTTCTACTCCTCGGCCTTCGATCTCTGAGAATAGTTGGCAAGCCTCATCCTGTAGAGGTTGGAGCCTCTAAGTCACTTCCATGAATCTGCTCTAAATGGTGTGGACCTGTTTTTGAGAAGTGCGTTGCTCTTGGGATCATTGAATCCTTTCAACAACTGATAGGGGCTTCAACTGCGCCTGTATTGTTTCTACTTCCTGCTTCACCTCTTGGAGCCATGACTCCATTGCGTTCAGTTCTGGATTATCAGTGAGTCACTCATAAGTTTGGGCACTACGATCACTCAGTTGTTTACATTCCATGGCAAGGGAATTTATTCTCTCAACTACGCTTCGGGCGGTTGCTTCTCTTTGATCCCTCACCTCCTGTGGAGTGTCAAGCACTGTGCAGAGCTCTAAGTATGATATTCTTTTTTGTAGTTGTTGGATAGCTTCTACGAGATTCTCTACTTGATGCATGACTCAGTCTTCTACCTTTGGATCTAAGCCTATCATAGAGCGAAGTTCTCTGTTGACTGCTTCTTTCACTTCGAGTTGCTCTGTGAGCAACTTTTCTTATTCCTGCTGAATCTGTGCTTTCTCCTCTTCAAACTTTGCCTAGAGAGAAACCTTCTCCTGCTCCATAACTCGATGTTTTTCTATGATTACTTCTTTCACTTGATTCAAGGCCTGGGTGGCTTGTTTTGTTTCTTCATATACGCAACGAAGGAGAGCTTCGGTAGTATCAGCTAGTTGACAAAGTTATGCTGGCTGATCTCCCAACTTTGGTTCTCTCGACAACAGGGGTGCAGTGGACACTGTGCGATTGGACTAAAGGGATTGTTGTACCCCTCAAAGTTTAACCTCTATTCTATCGTACATCTCTTCCTACTTGGCTTCTTGTTTTTGTAAGATTTCCTGCGAGGCATCGTTGACAACTGCGATGATTAAGTCAAAATTATCGACAGTGAGCATGGTCTGCATTTTAGTCAAGGTGGCTCTTGATTTCTTCTGGGAAGAGGGTTTCATGGGAGAAACCATCCTTTTCTTCAAGGGATCAGCCTCATCTCTAGGTGGTGTTACTTCACCTTACTTCTGATCATCTTCTTTTCCATTTATCTCTTCTACTTTGTCATCACCCCCTCGGCCAGGTGATACAGAGGCAGCCTTTTCTGATGCGTTGCTTAAGTCTTGGGATTCTTCGGTCTTCTTACTTCTACTGGGTCTAGGTGTGTCATGTTATTTGTGAGCGGCCTCCGAGCTATCAAGTTCAGGGTCAGACATCTCTGCGGGGTCAACGCAAATAAGGAGGTTTGCTAAACAATCCTTAGTTATCTCCTCGAGGTCCTCTTCTGTGAGCTTGTAGCATGACTGAATCTCCTCCGTATGCTCGTCTTCTCACTTAGTGATATAAGTGAAGTGTTTATCTACGCGGAACTTCATGAAGGGTCGGAACCACTGTAGGGTGTTCATAGTCATGTGAGTTTCAACTTTGATATCCCTCTTTAGTTGGAGATAATACGTATGAAAAACTGCGTTCCACTTCCATTGTTTTCCCATATCGCTCGAGTACTAGAGCGTGGTGAACTTCATAGTGAGCGGCTTGAGCGAATCAATGTCTGGGAAGGTTGCATCTTCTGGCATCTCCTAAGAAATAAACACGATGAGGATCAGGACCCAGCTAAAGTGGAACTCGTAGCCTTGATCATGTGCTTCGCGACAGTCTAATTCTAGTTGATTAACTAGGTACTTCACCTAGTTCATCTGTAGTCCCTCCATGCATTTTCCTGTTATTTCAACGACAAACCTTGTGACCTGCGTGGGCCTATTCTTCCTTACTATATTTCCTGCAATTAATTGGCATGCTAGGAGAACTGTGTCGTTCTAGATGGGGCTACCTTGTAGCCTTGCATCCCCTTCTCAACATCGCCGTAGGTATCCTTGATCTTCTATGCTAGGGCGCGATCCATGGCCTTCCCTGGATAGAAGTCCTATAGGTCGTATCCTTGCATACTCAATTCGGTGATCCTATGGATCAACGTTAGATCAACTATGACATGTTTTTCTAGCCATAAGTAGCCACCATGGTAACATGAAAGTAGGATATTTACATAGGTGTTAACTTCCTAGTGCCTTCCAAAGTGTGGGATTTTAATTACATTCAACAGGGTGGATTGCGTGAGGTTCATCGTCCACAGCTGGGGTATTATTTTTGAGTTATTCTCCTTCTTCTTGGTCAAGTATTTATACGGGGCAAGCATACTATGGTTCTTGTGATCTCCTAGGTTGAAGTTGTTGAACTTCAATATTGCGATCTTGTCCTACTGCGCTCGAACTGTGTGTATCCCCTTCGAGAGGTACTCAGTAACCATGGTGTAGTAAAAATATCTCGACACACTATCATGATTCATTGCGTCATCCAGGGTCGAGATTTAGTCGGATAAGATGGTCGGGATTATCTTCGCATTTTCTAGGTCATCTCTGTGCTTGGTTCTCTTTTTTGTGATGACTCAGGATGGCCCAGATCCATGAGCGGTTGACGAAGAGGCTTACACTCCTCTTGTCGAGGATTCTTGAATACTTGAAGACATTACTTTCTCAACCATGAGATCAATGAAAACTTCTTCGACGATTTTCTCCGCGGCGCTGAGCTCATCTGACATACATTCTTAGATCGGATGGATGAATGAGTGCACAAAACAATAGAGTTGGTGTTGATCTTACTAATCACAATGCAGTAGCAATGAGTTCTCTATGATACAATTCACAAAAGTGTTCTCAGTGCAACAGTCGATGGAATAAGTAGATAGCAACGTAATGGATCTTCTCGACAGACAAGAGACCTTCATTAATTCAATTCTGTCCATTACAGCGCGGTCCCAACGGTCTTATGGTGAGCCTTCTAGCCATTACTGTTGTTATACCCATTTGGGGCATCAATTTAACGGTAATACTGTTTTCAATGGCTATATCGCTTCGCCATGGCGAAGTGCCATGTAGCGCTATTCTGATATCCCAACGAAGTTCTAGTTTTGCAAATTTTCATTCCGCGAAGTTCCCTTTGGAATCTTCTATCATTTTTCGATCTTTTTTCAGTTCTTACTGAGCTTTCTAGCCTTTTTCCCAGTTATCTTCGTCTTGTTATTCCTCTTTCCATTCTGATTCTTATCTCTTCTTGGCATAGTAACTTCGCATTGTTGAGATTATTTCCTAGGATTCAAGGGAAATACTTCTTCTCTTGTGATCCTTCCTGTGTTTTTACAACTTCGACATCCACGGTTCTAAATAACTTTGATATGTTCTCCTTTTCTTCAATCAAGTGTGTGATCCTCCTAGTCATGAAATCTTTCAATTCTTGCTTCTTCTACTCTAAGAATTCTTCTTCTTTCCTTCTGGCCTGATCCTTTATGATCCAAGGTTTTCCTAGTAACATAGAAAATGGGGCATTGTTCTCAATAAATTTAAGTCTTCCATGAGCATTCATAGATATCTTCTTGTGTTGTAGTTCCATGAGCATTCATAGATATTTGGGTAAGTCTTCCACATAAGGTTATCAGTTTTCCTATAAATAATCCTATTCCTCCTAATGAAGGAATCATAGTAGTCTTTCCTAAAATTTCCCAAGTTCTTTCTATCATGATATTCACTTGTGTTTCCTCATCCAGAATACATTCAATGTTGAAGTCTCCTATTCTTACTTCTCTTTTCTCTTTCTCTTTTAAGATCTCTGATAGCTTAGTATCTCTATGGTCATTCATTTGTAATAGTACACTCTCTGATTCCTTCTTGGGTTCTGCCACGGTCTCAGTTTCCTGACCTTTCTCAGGGTCTAATTGTTCCATATTCATTCTTTCGAGCTTAACAATCATTCTAGGGAAATCCAAAACTTCATGATCCATAGCTTTACAACAAAGACAACTGAGTCTTCTACCATGGAAGTCCTTAGAAACACGTCCCAGTATTCTGCAACTGTAACAAAGAGTTAATCCTCTCTTTCTCTTAAATGATCCCCAACCTTTCCTGCACTGCGCACTAGGATCATAGTAGCTAACCTACAAAAAAATATTTCTAGGGTTCTGCATCCATTTATTAGTCCAACCATTCTTTATATGCATAGGAATAACATATATTTCATTATTCTTATTAGGTATACTCATATCAAATATTCTTTCTTCTAGTTGCACCCTAGTTTTTAGGCTAGGACAAAATTTATCAAACATACCTAGATCCATATTCTTGAAACAAACTTTTCCGCTTATCTTACTTTCGGCAGAGCACAAAGCTTCTAGATCTAAAAAATTTCACTATTCTTACCTCTATTATAGCACAAAGCGTTTAGATCTTACCTCTTTTCTTCATATCTTCCTCCTTCCTTAGCATAGAGCTTTGCAAGTCAAGCAACAGATCTACGCACAAAGATTTTTTTCTTTTCCTCATTTCCCAACAATCACAACTTCAGGTCTCGGCAATGGAACCATTTTTTGGCACAGGGGCAGAACCAGGGTTCAACACTTAAGAGAGTACCAACAAAACCCTAACTACCAACCCTTTCAGTAACACCTGCGAAGCAGATGAAGTTTCACTTGAGGTAAGGCATAGGTGTTTGCAGGACTCAAATGTATGCAACCTTAGGTCAGACATAGATATGTGATTATAACACCTTATCAAAGCACTTTGAAATTATAGTTCATCGGTATTAATCCAGTATTTACTTCATAGACAAAACCCTAAGTACAGAGCATCACAGTATTCAATCGGATCTAGTATGTTCAAGCACTAAGCACATCCACATAAGTCAGATCTAGCATTCATCCATATTATTAAGCACACAACATCAACAAAT
>ML851208.1:20577-33966 GCA_009831015.1 Picea engelmannii
TCATAGAAGAAAAAAAAAATGGATGGTGAAAGACAAGGAAGAAAGACTCTAGTTGGAAGAGGTAAAGAACAAAGAAGACTCCAAATGAAGTTATGTAATGCTTAATGATGAGATGTAAATGGGCATATGTAATGGGCTTGTAAATTGTTGGGCATTTAGTAAAGAATGTGGAATTTTTGTACCTGAAATGAAATGATGCATATATGTTGTAGGGGGTGCATGATCGGTAGTACCCGACACCCTAGAGGTTTTTTGGTCCAAAGTTGTAAAGCTTAGCCATAGGCAAGGCAAGCTATATTCCCCAGGTTTTTAGTAAGCCCTGTTGAGTCAGGCCTACATGGATTAGTGTGATCATGTAGCGTGTATCCCTCTTATGCATAGAGTGGATGTGGCATCAAGCTGTGGAATTAACCGCTAGGTAGGTACGAGGGTGGCATGTATACTCGTATCTAAGTTTGATGGTGATCGAAGAAGTTAGATCGTAGATTAAGGGGAGGAATGTGAGATTAAGTAATCTCAGAGTTAGTTGGTTGGGACCAAGTTATGACTAAAGGAGTATAATATATTGATGAACCATGTACATGAAAATGATACCTAGAGAACTGGCGAGTACAGCGGATGGTACCCATGTATCTCGGTAGATGGATCTCTTTTTATATGGACATCAATGATCAGTTGTTTGCAGGTGCAAAAAGAAGATGCAAAAGTTCGAGCATTAATCAATGTTATGCAGGTACAAAAGAAGAAGCAAAAAATGTTTGGGGATGAAACTTATAGTGAAGAAATCCCAAGTGAGTGAGTGCAGTGTAAATAAATTTCCCCATCATCCAAGGTTCGTGGTGAGCCACACTAGTAAGCAAAGTTTGTGGTCAACTGGAAACCACTTGGTGTGGATTGTAATGTTTAGGAGTAAGCCCTAAAATTCCAAGGTGATTTATGATGAGGGGAAGCTAGTAAAAAAAAGGTAGCAAATTCATATAAAGACCTAATATGTATTCGTTAAGGAGGACACATTGCACATCAAAGGAGCAACTTGCAGACATATTTACAAAGGTTATTAGCACAAGAGCAATTTGAGTATTTGAGAGAAGCATTGGGCATTATGAATATCTACCTACCTCATCAACCACCAGACTTCTAGACTCTTCTTCCACGGCCATATCCACCGACTTAACCACCGACACTCTAGTAGCTTCGTATCTTCGGGATCCTTCCAAGGCCTCTATAAATAGAGACAGATCTAAACATTTCATCAATCAAGCAAATATCAGTTCCTCTGTTATTCTTCTGTGTTATTGTTATTTTTTTCTATGTTTCTTTGTTTCTGTCCTCTTCAATATTTAGATAATAAATAATTCTCAAGTTTAAATTGTATTTCTGAATGCATAAATAGATTCAGCTTGCTGAAAAATCTCTAAAACACTTGGATTATACAAACTTAGTCATTCAAATCTGCAAATCCAACCATTCCTCACCAAATTTCAAGCAAATGCAAACGAAAAAAATTACTAGAAAACTCTCTCTCAAAACATAAACAACTATATATAAAAAATGATTGATAGCGAGAGGATAATACTGGCCGACTCAGCTTATCTAACTTCACCGACTCGACTCTTTCAGTCAAATGTTCAACTTGAAGATGGAGACTACAGGGTTTCTGATTTCTGTACTGTTCACTGGAATGGGGGGGTTCCGTGTTAGCTTGTGAGATACGTATGCATATACTGCCTATGGTTCTGTGTTTCTCCTATCAAGTGCCCCACCCCACCGGTTATATATACATTCTATATCTCCTCATACCCAACATCCTCGATTGATAGATAGCTGCTGTGTCTCTCCCTCCCATTTGTGATTCAAGTCTGTGTGTGTTGAGGGTTCGAATCCAGTCGCCGCATATAATYTTCGTGTCTTTYTCTGTGTATAAGCATGTCTGAGARGGCATCGTCACGACAACGTTAACGTTAATTCGGGCTATGCTAATCAGGGCACCTATGGATCCTCTGATTACCAGACTGGCTCTGCTTTTGACGAAGGCACTGATTACCCGACRGGTTCCGGTTATAACGCAGGCTCTGATTACCGGACCGGCTCTGGTTATAACGCCGGCAATAATTACCAGACTGGTTCTGGCTTTAACGCCGGCAATGGYTACCAGACTGGCTCTGGTTATAACGCTGACTCGGGTTATAGCGCCGGCAATGATTACCAGACCGGCTCTGGTTATAACCCSGGCACGGRTTATAACGCCGATTCCCGCTACGATTATCAACAAGATCATTCAGATAATTATGAGAGAGCCCAAAATGATGTGGATCACGACATGGAGCTCGGAACCATGACTGATGGAGGCTATGTTCTGGTATGCTATGCTTTTCTATATCCACAATGAATATATATTTCTTTATGCTGTGGTCTGGTATATACGCAATGAATTATCTGGTATATACGCAATGAATATACATTTCTCTGTTTTATGATGGAATTTAATTGGTGTGTTTGAATTGAACTGGTGATTATGAAATATTTAGTATGAGAATCCGGAGGTAAAGACTGATTCCGGCTACAGTAATCGACAAGATCAAGCAGATAATTATGAGGCGAAACACGACCATCGTATGGAGCACGACGGGGAGAGCGGAGCCATGACTGTTGGAGGATATACAATGGTATGCTATATCCACAATGAATATATATGTTTCTTTATGGTCTGGTATATACACACTGAATATATATTTCCCTTTTTTATGATTGAATTTAATTGGTGTATATTTAGTATGGGAATCCTGAGGTACAGACGTATTCGGAGGAGGAGCAGGTCGCTGTGGGCGGCGCTGGGTGTGCGTTCGACGATACACAAGACGATGATTAAGCCGTGTAAGCCAGTGGTGGCGGTAACCATGGCCACGATCTCTTCTGAATTTGGCCACGCCTCTTCAATGGTGGACTTTTAGAGCAGAAGCCAGTTATAGCAGTGGCCTATTACTATGTCTGTGTTCAGTAATAATAAAGTTGTGTCTCTAATTTTTTCATTGGAGTTGTTACAGTGAGGTAGTTGGGTGGTGTTGTCACTGGAGTTTCAGTTGAGTTGAATTTAGTGTATGTATCTTTGTATATGAGTGAATATAAATTACTTTTCTGTATTTTGTAAAATCTATTTTTTACTGTGTTAGTGTATGTATCTTGGTCCTGGGCAGAGGTGTGGATAACATGGAAATTACTGCAGGTTATGTGAATGTCTGAAAACCATTAAACTCATTTAAATTGTACAAGGTTACAATCCCCATCATATAAAGGTTGAGTTGTATGATCTATTAAAAATAGTGTATTTTATCGATTTGATTTTACATTTTTAAAGGTGATTGTTCTTTATTTTTCATTGAGTTTTTGTTGTTGCAAGAAACTTTGTTGAGCGGAGGCGATGGCGGGCGATTGCAGAGATTTGAACTGGTTTTACACTGGTGATTTTGGCGCCCAGAACATGCGAGACTACGTTTGGTTCCTTTCATGCCATTGACGACACCAAAGGCTTACTACATCGGTTTGAGCGTTTGACACATTTTTCTGTGTCCATTTTCAGCTTTTGTATCGCTTTTGTTTGGACAGAATCCATCTGTTGCGGCTTCTCATCGACCCCTGTCTTGGTTACCGGGTAGCCATCTGCGGTGAACCTGGTTTTGCCCCCTTTACCCCTCAGTGCTGTAGTGACTGTTTTGCTGCGGTGAACTTGATTTTTCTGCTTTCTAGGACCATGGGCTGACTATCTCACTGCGTTTTTATCTGGAAAACTTCTCCGCTATCTAGTACTTTTCTCTCTTCTGGCTCCACTGATCCTGTCAGCATAAGATGTGGGATTTCTCCCTTCATCACTGACTGCTCCTGTAGACTATTTGTCCCTCGCCTTTTGTCTCTGCTTTTGTTTTTTTCTAGAAGTTACATTTGGGCGCCATTCTGCCAAGTCCATCCATCTGGGAACATGGGAGACCCATGGGACCACCCGACATTACTGGCCTCGATAGACGACCTCTGCTCCAGCCATTTCTGAAATAAAAAGTCGGGCACGCTTACAACCTTGAGACCTGGTCCCACCGCCCCTGCACCTGTTGCACAGCCAAACACACAGCCTGTGCCTCCTGTTACTTTCGAGACATCTCAAAATACCTTTGGAGGCGTGCACCTTGGTGCACCGACGAGCTCTCTAGAAGTTCCACCAGTCCTTATAGACAACTCTTAAGACTTATACCGACAGGACTGATCTTTCAGATTCACAGAAGCAAAACTTGGTTCGGAGCCATCATCTTGGGGGCGGACCTGAGGTGAATAACCCACAACCAAGACCTACCTTTCATAAACAAGGCTTACATAAACGACATCGTAGAGTCTGGAAGCCCAAACAAAAGCACCCCAAACTCATTCTTGGCATGGATGTAGGCCTTACAGAAGCTTGCAACCTGGCCCTGTGTGCCTTGGTTGGCAGACTTGCATATAAAGAAAAGTGTAAGCAGAGCATGGATGCTTGGATTACAAAACAATGGAAGCCGATCCTTGGATATATTCCCAAGAATCATTTGCTGCAACAAGGCTAACTTGCCTTTATCTTCAGGAATTCAGAGGACTCGACGCTTATTCTGGACAACTTCTGGCCCATTGATGGAGGAAGCCTTATGCTAAAAAGATGGAGACTCGGTTTCAATCCCACCACGGAGTTCTTCTCCCTTAGACATGTCTGGGTCCTTCTTCCTGGTCTCCCTCTCCAGCTCTGGAACCAACAAGCGCTAAAACTTATTGGAGCCTCCCTAGGTCGATTTTTAAGCGTGGATCAAAACTCTCTTGATGCTTCTGACAGAAGGATGGCGAGGATATATGTGGAACTTGATATACAGGCGGGTCTTCCTGATATCTTAGAAATCGACTGGCGTAACCAACTGATCACTTAGCGCCTGGACTATCTGGGCATCCCTTTCCGATGCTCTCTCTGCCGCAGAACCGGTCACTTGAAAAGGGATTTCCATAAGTTCCCCCCACCTAACATTACTTTGGAGCCAGCAGAGGAGACAGATTTTGATGGTTACATCTCTTCACCCAACCAGTTCGCGGAGGAGGAGGCTCCTTTCCCTCGGGAGGCTATTTCATCGGATGATTCCTTAGTTGGTAAGATTCATCATCTGTGCCCCTCTTTATATAAGACTCTATCTTCCTGGGACAGACTTTACATTACAGAGCAAGGAAACAATATTATTTGTACTGAAGCCTTGGCTGCTTCTTCGGATCTGCCTATCCATTCACCTTTTCTCCCCCTAACCGAGCCCGTCCCTACTGACAGCCCCTCCTTACCACATCTAGCACCAACAACCCTTCTTTCTCCAGCTGATCTTACTACTAGGACTTTAGCTTCACATCAGACCACAGTCATAGCTGATACTCCGCAGCCTTACACTTTACCACGTTACACTGAATCGGCCCAATCGGAACTTCAGTTAGAAACATTGTTCCCGACAGCTTCATCATCCCACTCTCTACCATTTGATTCGATAACCCTCCCTACATATCAAGGAATTTCGCTTATTCAACCGACTCTTCCATCATCAGATCACCCTTCTTCATCAAACTTACCTAAACCCCCAGGGCCGGATCCACATTGGTCAAGAGGTATTGGCCTCGAACTTTCACCGCTGAAAACCCGCAGTGCGCGAAAGAAATCTCAGACAGGACTGAAGGCATCGGACAACACAACTACTGTTACAACTCAAGGGGCGCTTAGAGGATTAAAAGCCCTGGCTAGAGGTAATACATGATTATTCTTTCCCTCAACATAAGAGGGGTTGGAGGACCCCTGAAACTAACCTCCATGCGAAGACTACTGGAGAAGACTCAGCCGTCTGTTATTTTCCTGCAAGAAACACTAGTTCATGCTTCCGCTGCCAGGGAGTTCATGCTTCGTCTTCGGCCAAACTGGATGAACTGTGCGGCAAGCTCTGTGGGCACCTCGGGAGGACTCCTGGCCTCGTGGGACCCTTCTCTTTTTTATTTTAAACCGATGCTCAGCACGGGAGGAATTCTTCTGACAGGAAGATGTTTTGAACTACATTCATCCATCAATCTACTAAATGTCCACGGCCCTTGTTCTGACCGCAAAGCCTTCTGGGAGCGACTGGATGATCTAGGACTATTAGCGGCAAACAACCTCATCATTGCTGGAGACCTCAACTTAACCACCAGTTCACTGGAGATCTGGGGTGATAAAGCGATCAGAGATCCACTCATGAGTTTTTTCAATCATATTTTTTGCAAAAACAACTTGATTGATCTGAAACCGGCCGAGCTTTTACCCACCTGGAGAAATGGAAGACAAGGAGCGACCAGTATATCAAAGCGTCTCGACCGATTTCTAATCCGCGAAGAGGTGCTTTCTCCATCCCATAGCTACCGTGCGTGGGTAAACCTCCCTTTTCTATCGGATCATGCCGCCATTTGTTTACAGATTGGCTTGGGTCGATTTGGGGCTGGTCAACCGTTTAAATTCAATCCACTTTGGTTGAAGGAGGACTCCTTCAATAATCTTGTCAGATCGACATGGGCGGATAACACTAGATCACTGCCGGGAGATCCCCAAGGTAATTTGGTTACAAAACTCACCAACTTAAAGCTTCAAACATCCATTTGGTTAAAAGAGAAGAAAAAATCAGAACAGGCTGCCATCAATAGGATCGAAAAGGAACTGGACGTCCTTCTCCGACTTCAGATCCATGACATTTCCAATACGGATATCCATTACAAAATTCGAGAGCTAGAGATAGCCCGCTTATCTTTCCTCCGAGAAGATGAGGAAAGATGGAGATTAAAGAGCATAATGCTCTGGCTTGATGGAGGGGATAAGAATACCCGGTTTTTTCACCGTTTTTCCAGTGCCCGTCGTGCAAAAAAATAGATCTGGGATATTGAAGAGGAGGACGGTACAACACACCATACACAGGAGGACATCAAATATGCTGTTGTCAACCATTATAAATCCTTTTTCCAGGTTACCACTGCTCCTAATCTAACAACACAGGTTGAGCTAGCAAATCGTTTTCCAAGATTGGTGACAAACGAGGAGGCTCTTTCCTTATTATCCCCTTGCACAAAGGAGGAATTATTGGCTATTCTCAAGGGTTTCAAAAAAGAAAAAAGTCCTGGACCTGACGGGTGGTCGGTCGAATTATATCTCCATTTTTTCGATTTAATGGGTCAGGAACTTCTGGACGTTGTGGAGGACGCTAGAACTAGAGGCGTGATCAATCCTCAACTAAACAATACCTTTTTAGTCTTGATTCCTAAATCAAATCTTCCTAGACACTTCACAGACTTTCGTCCCATCTCACTCTGCAATCTTTGTTACAAAATAATTTCTAAGATCATAACAAATAGAATCCGTCCTTTACTCTCCAGGACACTCTCTGAGGAGCAGCTAGGCTTCCTAAAAGGAAGACAGATACTTGATGCTGTTGGTGTCACCCAGGAATGCATTCACAGTTTAAATTCGAGGAAACAACAAGCCATCCTACTCAAGATGGATCTCAAACAGGCTTTTGACTGCGTCAATTGGAATTTTCTGCACCTAGTTCTTCTACAATGTGGCTTTGGGTTAGTTTTTACCAAGTGGATTTTAGGGTGCATTTCCTCGACAACCCTTGTTGTCCTGATTAATGGGGAAGCCACAAGAAATTTTTGTTGTGAGAGAGGGCTACGTCAAGGTTGCCCTCTTTCACCCCTCCTTTTTATTTTGATTCTTGAAGGGCTTAGTATCCTGCTCAAAAACAACCAAGCGGAGGGCCACCTTTCTGGAGTTAAAATCTCGGGGCTGACACATATTCTGCATATCCTCTTTGTTGACGATGTGCTAATTTTGACATCGGCCAGCCTTGCAGAATGGACCATCATACACTCTCTCTTAAGCACCTTCTGCGCTGCCACTGGTTTGGAGATAAACCTTCATAAATCTGTCTTTTTAACACACAATGCACAGGAGCCTTTTTTAACTGACTTAAAAGAGCTGTTTGGTTTAGCAACTGCTGAGCTAAAGGAGGGGTTTTCCTACCTGGGCTTTTACATCAAATCCTCCAGGTATACTAGCAGAGATTGGCTCTGGCTTATTGATAAATTTGAAAGAAGAATTCTTCTTTGGTGTAACAAGCTGCTCTCCTTGGGAGGAAGATTTATACTCATTAAATACGTTTTAGAAAGCCTCCCGGTCTATTGGATGGCGTTGGCACACATCCCGGTCACAGTTCTAAGAACCCTTCGACAACTCATCTTCTCCTTCCTTTGGTCTGGCAGCAAGAAATCTTCTGGTTACCATCTCTGCAATTGGGAGGTTATTTCAAAACCAAAGATGATGGGCGGTTGGGGCCTCCAGAATCTTCCCTTCTTCTACAGGGTGCTCTCAGCCAACACTCTCTGGCGAATTCTTATGAAGCCAGGTCTCTGGAGCAAGGTAATCAAGGCTAAGTACTTCCCTATTTTACCAGTACATTTGTGGATCAGATCGACGTCGGAGAGACCCTCCAGCGGCTCTCAAACCTGGAAACACCTTTTAAAATCTCTTCCCATCATCCTTCATTGGCTCTCGTGGAAACCCGGCAATGGATATTTGATTGAAATTGGCAGAGATGTCTTACTGGGATTGGGCGGACATGCCATCCTCTCCCCGCAGCTGCTGGCGCACTTACACAAAAAAAACATTTTCTTCCTACATCGGATTTCATCGAATAGTGGAGGCCACTTGGGCGATTCCTGGCACAACAGCGTGGACTTAGCATTAGATGCGGATCTTGCATTCGAGTGGGATGAATACACTCGCCGGTTAACATAATCTGGCATCTGTCTACAGGACCGGCCATACACTTTCTTGTGGACGGGAGGGGATCGTTCCGGCAACCTCACGGCAAAAAATGTTTACCGTGCCTTAGCTATAAAGTGCTGGGCCAATACATCTGATCGATGGCGCCTTAAGATTTGGAGAGGCGGCTGTCCACTTAAAATAAAATTATTTGCTTGGCTTCTGTGTGAAAACAAACTGTTGTGGTGGCCAAATCTACAGTCTTGGGGTTGGGAGGGACCCGACCGATGCATCCTGTGCAAATCTCACTCTGAATCTGTCGCCCATGTCTTTATAAACTGCTCTTTCTTCAGATCGGTGTGGCAGCTCATTTCACCAACTCTTTTGCCTGTGTCAACTTGGGCTGGACCCAGTGTTCCGTATTGTTTTCAGAATTGGATAAATGACACTTTGAACCCAGCAACGATGCCTATTTCCCTCTGCTGGCAGATATGGAAGTCGAGAAATGATGCCATATTCGAAGAGAAGACTCCATCAGTTCACAGAGTTGCTAATTAGATCATTGCTGAAATGTTCTCCAACAGAAATAAGACATTGTATACACCTCCCAGCAGATCTATTTTTAAAGTTCCACTTGATAGGATTGTGGCTTGGTTTGACGGAGCGACACAACAAAGCGGCTCTCTCTGTGGGGCGGGAGGGAAAATTGTATTAAACTCACACACTTGTATCCGGTGGACTCTAAATTGTGGGACTGGTACCAATATGAAGGCTGAACTTTTAGGAGCGTGGGCGTCTCTTATCCTGGCTAGTCGACTTCATATCAGTGAGCTTCTACTTCTTGGCGACTCCAAAATTACCATTGATTGGTTGAATGGGCATGCAGATTTTCAGGTTGCGGACCTTGAAAGATGGAAGGAGAGAACTCGTGCTGCAACAAAACTGTTTAATAACCTCACCTTCTCACACATCTACAGAGAACAAAATAATGAGGCAGACAACCTTTCTAAAAAATCTATGTACTTGCCTTCGGGACACATTTGCTTTACAAAGTGGGAAGAAGGCAATGAAGGACCTTCCACAATGATCTATCTTTGATCGATCAATCTGTTTTGAGTGCTGGTCGTCCATGGGACATACATTGGTCTCGACTGACTTGATACGCCTTTGTCTTGTATGGACCGCTTGATTTTCATGCTTAGATCACATTTCTCGTGTTTTTTCATGTATGGACAGTTTGCTATCTCCGCATTTCTTGCCATGTACAATCTTATATCCTTCTGAATATAAATCGTATTTTTTCGTTGAAAAAAAAAAAAAAACTTTTGGATAAAAACTATATGGAGTTTTTGAAACTTCCAATGTTTCAGGTGAATACTCCACTCATCTAATTTTTCTTTTTAAAGTATTATTAGTTTTAAAGTATTATTAGTTTTGTTTATTATAAATTTTTTAATTTATTAATTTTAATGAAAAAACAATTTTACCATAAAAAATTATAACTATAATTTGAGCAAAGTGGACCAATCGCTAGGTGTACAGGAAATCCCATTGATGGGTTGGTCTCGCTCCGTTTCCGCTAGACTTGGTAGCATAGAGGCCCCAGCATGCACGGAGCAGTTGCATTCATGATTTTGAGCCATCGGATGGATGAGCGATTTCATTCCTTTATTTTAGCTCTGAAATGCCTCAAAAGCATAACTTACGATATAATTTGATTTACTAGCAAACAAAGCATTTTTTTGAGTTATGAACAAACAAAAATAAAATGCATTTTAAGATACAAGACTAAATTGAAATTCTTTTTTGTGTGTGATTTTATATTATTTAAATTGAGATTATATAAAACTCTAGAAGAGATTGTTACATACATCATATCAATAAGGTTTATATGATCAAAAAATTAAGAAAAAAATCATTTTTTATATTTATTTAATGTGACATTTAGATTAAGATTATATATAAGTTTTATTATCTCAACATATTATTTTTATATTTATTAAATGTGACATTTAGATTAAGATTATATATAAGTTTTTATATTTATTAAATGTGACATTTAGAATGACTTATTACAACATATTATAAGAGAGGTGGTAACATATATCTCATTAATAATGTAATGTTTATATGATTAGAAAAAATAATAAAAAAATAAATTCATATCCATTTTAAAATTTAATAGAATAGAAAAGAATAAATAAATTCATACCCATTTTAAAGTTTAATAGAAAAAAAAATAAAACTACTCAGATTAAGATTATATACTAGCACAGCCACAAATTAGTGGTTGGTAAATGCCGAAAGGACGGATTGCAAAACCTGAACCGCTGCAAAAGAGAAACGGCCCAGGAGTTGGCTAGAAGGAGGCAGTGTGTCCACAACGTGGCTAGTGAAGGCCAAAGATTTAAGTTGGCCTAGAAAATGAAACCCTAATCACTCATACTTGGCAATTAGTTAGCCACCATAGTAAATTTTAGTGTCTTTATAATAGTAAGGAAGTTAGTGGTTGAAATCACAACCATTGATTTATTGGGACTACTAAGAATGTTCCATCAATATTTAATCTTGTCCATACAAAACTGATTAAGCACTAAAAACCTATTAAATGTACCCATGGTCAATAGGTGTACCTATTAAATGTGCTAATAAGTTTTATTATCTCCACAATAAATTATTACAACATATTATAAGAGAGGTTGTAACATATATCACATCAATAATGTAATGTTTATATCCCATCAATAATGTAATGTTTATATGATTAAAAAAATTAAAAAATAAATAAATTTATATCCATTTTAAAGTTTAATAGAAAAGAAAAGAATAAATAAATTCATACCCATTTTAAAATTTAATAGAAAAAAATAATAATAATTGAAAACATGTATATTAAGAAATAAATAAATTCATATCTATTTTAAAGTTTGATAAAAAAGAAAAGAATAAATAGTTAAAAAGATGTATATAACTTTAGCACTAATTTTATTAGAGGAGATTATTTAATATAATGTATCACATCCTTCCTTATTTTGATATCAACAAAGTTAGAGGTGTATTGCAAAAATAGAATTGAGAATGCTTTTAGGGATGTATTCAAGATTTATAATATTAGAAACTTACTACTATCATCAAAAGGTGAGATATCATTTGCCATAATTATTTGGAGGATAGTGAGATCATTTAATCCAACTTAATAACCATGATTGTTTTACGACGATCATTGATAGATTTGAACTCTAGTGAAAACTAAGACGACACCTAATTTTCACCAACCCCATTAACCTTTGAGTACAAAGATAGTTTAATATAATTCAGTGCATCCTCCCTCACATTGTTAATCTTGTTAGTGTGGTATAGCTATATGTTAAAATTTTGTTCCATGTTAATATTCCTCTTTTAACCATAAACTCTATCAATCTCCAAATTCATTTTATGATATAGATTTTTGGATTAATATAATAACATCATCCATAATTTTAACATAACTTGTTAAAATCATTTTTAATTTTTAATTATATTTATATATATCCAATAATACCATCTACATTAAATTTATAATATAAAAATGGTTTATAATTTTTATAAAATAAATCCTATAACAAACTTTGTTAATCTGAAACTTGCCTTGAATCACACTTCTTTGATTTATTAGATAGAATCATTCATATGATACACCATATTATTGCCTTGAAGCTCATAAATTTAAAGTGTTATTACCAACTTCACTTCTTCCCATACTTTAAATAATATTTAAAACACTTCTTCCCATTACCACCCTTAACTCATGTACTTTTCATACAATTTGAACTAATCAATGCTGCTCACGTTTCCAAAATCACATACTTGTTGAAGGTAGATGCATTAATTTTCTGAGAATGACCGTAATGCATTAATTTTCTGTGTATGTCAGGGGTATCTGTATCTGTGTCTTTAGGGGCGTTAAAAAATGTAGCCACTACCTTAAAAAAATGTGTCCACTGTCTCCACCGCTTTCACAAGGGCCTGTCTCCACTGCCTTCACAATAAAAAATGTTGCCACTGTCTCCACCGCCTTCACAAGGGCCTCAACGGAGCCATTACCGCCCTATACTTGATCTTTTCTCTCCACCAGTGCTACCTTTTCTCCTGGTTTTTCAGTTCAAGATCCTGGCTGGTATGCTTGCTCTGCCCCGACCTACAATGACCAGGGACATAGCTACTGGATGTGCACCTGTAGGATCTCGATCTGCCGCTGATGGTGGGTGAGATGGTGGTGGGTAAGGGGCCAGATCTCCAATGGTAAGTTTAGATGCTGTTGGTTCTAAAAATGGAACTGTAACTGTGAGCTACAACTCTCCAATGGGTTCTAGGAAGGAACAAAACCAATGGCTTCAATCTCTGTGTCTGTCTATGCGCGAGGAGAAAGCCTTGGAAAAAACTATGTCTCTTAACCGGATCAGCGGGCTATGTCTCTTAACCTGGAACGGATTCTTCCACCCGATCAAATGCAACTGCGGGTACCTTTGTTTCTTCTGCTGCTTCTTAGACTCGGTCAACTTCAACTGCCTCTTCCTCTCCTGCTACTGCTTATG
>ML851209.1:6337-16721 GCA_009831015.1 Picea engelmannii
GTTATCTTGCTTTATGGTTTAAGCTCTCATATTCATAAGTTTCCCTTTTCAAGCAAATTTTCTGTTATAAGTGGTTTTAATCTCACATTTTCCTTCAAGCACATAAGTGGAATGGTTTATGAATGAATGGTATATCTATTGCAACATTTCCTTTATGTTTCTAATGTGTTAATGCTCTTTAATTTTACATCTTGCAACACATCTTTATGAGCTTTTCATTTTCGGCCAAGCGTTAAAAAATAAATTTTAAAGCACTAAAACACTTCTAAAATTCACCCAACACACTAAAAGACCCACCCGCGGGTCATAAAAACACTTAGAAACATTTTAGGGGCTTCATTCAGCCATCTCCACCATCTAAAACGGGTGGGAGGAAAACAACGGAAGGAAGAGGCGGGGGACCGTTCTCGTGATTTCGTCGGGGAGATCATTTCCGGGAAGTACTCCTACTGTCAGGGCTGACCGTGGAAGCTAGGGTGGGCCTCGTTGCCTTACTATCTTGAGCACCCGGCAATTATTTGGCCAAGGGAGGAGGAAGTTTGAAGCACACATCTAGTTTAGGGGGAAGGGAATTAAAATTTATAAAATCTTTAAGCAACTCCTTAAACACTTAGTTGCATAGATCACCTTTGTATGTTTGGGGGAATTAGATGTATCGATAGGAACACACTTTGGTGATAATCTCATTGATCATTTTATCTTAAGTGCAACTTTATGGTTTATGTGTTGTATCTATGTGAGTAACTTAAGTTAAACATTGAAGATCTTGTTTACTAGTTGTTGTGGTGTGAATCAAGAAAGTGTTGAGTATCCCACTTGGGGAGGCATCACTTTCTTTGATTCTTGAGTGCTTTTTGTAGTGGCCAATGAAGGCGGCCCAATAGAGTAAGTGCTATTGGGGCATGCTTGGCAAATTGTTGAACACTTACACTTCTTTATATCTTTGTATCTTGTTGTATCTTTGTAAATCGTTTAATCATTGTAACACTTGGTATTCTTTGTAAGTGATAACAACCTTGGGTTTTTGGGTAGTTGGAATTGATTTACTTGTAAAAATTTTGTAATAAATCACCCTTAAACTATAGTTGACCCCATTTCCCAACCTTAGGAACTAGTCTTAGTTGACTTAGGGAAAGGGTTGATTTTCATATAGAGTAGACTTGCACTTTGCATTGGTTGCCTTTGCATCATAGGCTAGTTTTCTCCTTTAGCCTTAACAAATTAAAACTAACTCCTAGAACATTAAAAACTAAAATTAATCTAGTAACTAGGGACTACCCCCCTTGGCTTCCCTAGGAGTAAGCCTAGAAGGAAGAGGTTCCAATCAAGGTGACAGTGTGGACTGACAACCTAGACATTGTGTCTCCGAGGACACACTAAGTGAGTTGGACTTAGCTCATGCTAGCAAGTGTGTATAAGGACGACAACAAGCCATCAGTTCAACCTTTTGAAAAATGATGACATTTGGGGAGTAAATAAGGAAATCATGGAAGGACCAGAGCATGACCTCCTGGAAACTCTGGAGTTGGAAAGCAATGCTCTCCAGAGGAAATGGAGCACAGGTTTCTCAAACATGAAAGATCCCCTAAACTTTTCAAGACAACATGAACCATACGAGGGTCTAAGTATGGCTACTCGTGAAAAACCTAATTTTGAAGATTCCTTATTCATCTTGACCACGCCAAGTCAAATCTAAGAAATTCAAGATATGAGTGAACCCGGATTTGAATACTTTGGCTAAACCAATGAGGACTCATAAATGAAGTCTAAAGAGCCCAAGGTGCATACTAGCAATCAAACCCAACCTGCGAGTACTGCGAGTAATGGCACCAACCTGAGCACTAGTATGTCCTATATCTTGCAAAAGGTTAAAAGGATTCGTGAAATGTTGGAAATCCCTTTTCTGACAAAGCAAAATCCGGATGACCAATTATTGTTCAAGGAAATTCCACACTATTATAGACTGGTTATTTTGAGCACGATGAGCAAACACCCTTTTCCTTGTTAACAAATGATCTTGGACCTAGTGACTATAACTCAGTAGATCCATGCTTGTTTCAAGTTTGGCCCACTCTTCCCTTGACAGAAGAGGATACAAATTGGGGTGATCGTCCCGATGATGCCTCTAACATCTCTGACGATTGGGATGATTATTGTCCTACACAAAGAGATGACTATTCAGTAAAAACATGAGTTGGTTTCGTTAAATGGGAAGAAAATGTTTTCGGGGCTAATGAATTCCATGACCAAATAAACAACGTAGGCCATGTTATATAAGGCCCCCATATTTGCCTCAACATCAATCCTGAAGAACACCGAGAAGAGATGAAGCAGGCGACCAGGAAGGCTAGAATGCAAATAATAAACAGCTTGGACCCTGAGTCAAAGGAGAAGTTGGTGAAACGAGAATTTCAGTTATATAGGCAAAAGAAACTAAACCAAACCACCCTTACCATTCCTACAATGACTCAAACAAAGACTTCAACTTTGAACCTTCCTCCTCTTGAAGCACCCAAAACCGAAAGGGCGGACTTGAACTTTGACTTTGAAGGGGCATTATCCAAAATGCACGTGACCATCCCTTTGAAAGAAGTCATTAAGATACCATCTATTAAAGAGAGATTTGATAAATTCTTCAAAGGAACAGATGGACCTATGGACCCTCCTATTATGTTTCAAGTTGATCACTTTAGGTTCCAGTATGACGAACACCCGCCCTTCTTCATGACCTTGCTAATGAATAATAAAAGCCTCAACAATTGCATGTTAGATTCAGGGGCCGGTGCTAACATGATGTCTCTCCAGGTCATGCAACAATTAGGCCTAAAAGTCACACGATCTTACAGAAATGTGTGTGGCTTCAAGTCTAAAGCCATACCCACAAATGGAGTAGTTGAAAATGTGGAAGTTTGCCTTAAAGAATACCCTGAGAAAGTAATCCACATTGACATACTGATAGTAGACATCTCAGATGTGTGGGGAATGTTGTTGTCTAAGAAATTCGCCTCAATGTTGGGTGGCACCCTTGAGATGGACCTCGCTTATGTGAATTTACCTTTGAAAAATGGAATAATAGGTTGTTTCCCAATTGTGCCAGTGATCGAAACCCATGTGCAAGAAACTAGTCACCCTGTCAAAAATAACAAAGCACAAGAGCAATTCATGGGAAATCTTGCTAAATTTCCTCCTAAGGATGTACCGTTTGCAAAAAAGGAAGATCAGATACAATGGTCCACGAGAGAAATATACCAACAACTCCTAGACAAATATAAAGACAAGGAAGCTGGGACCGTAAAGTTGAAAAAAATAGGAGAAGGTGACATAATGATTCAACCTTCCCAGCAAGAAGTCTTTATAGCAGAATCCCACCCACCTCCATTTGCACAATACACCAGGGTTGTTCAAGGAATGACCAATTTCAAAATCAGAGAGTACATGGAGGGGGACGTAGTATGGATGTGGGATACCAACAAAGGGGATCCTACTAATGTCAAAGGAAGTACTCAATTTTTGCTTGGCCCTTTCAAAGTTGGAAGAAATTCAGTTAATGACTCTTATTACCTGTTTACATTGGAAGGACAAAGACACCTAGTACCGGTCAGCGGGCGCCTCCTCAAGCCCCACCAAGGTGGGGGGACCTGACATGACAGGTAAGTACAGGTAAGTAGGTAGGCATTTTTCATTCATTGTATTATACCATACGCATTGCATGTTAGAATAGTTTGCTTTCACATTCAAACTTATGATTGCTTTTATTTCAGTCATATATATATATATATATATGTATGTTGGGGTGGTATCACCACCCCAAATAGTTAATAATGTTTGCTATTGAGATCAAGTAGGTTGTAGGTTATGCCAGAGATGATGAGGTTGTCATGCGCTCTACGGTGAGCACATGTCCCTGAGTTGGAGCCAGATGTTATCCCCTACTTTCAGGGATAACTAGGAGATTGTGTCTCGAGGCCCACAGGTCATAAACATGGAGTACCGAGAGCCAGATCAACTTAAGCGTAGCCCTGGAGGTCCCATCTTTTCTCCCTTTCAGCACCTCCACTTTGTCAACAACATCAAAATCCATCACCTTTGGCTTGGTCTTGCATCAAAGATGGTTCTTTCTCCATGAGGTAATGAGTCCGGGTATCATGGTATGTGTCACTTTGATCCTCCAAACCTTTGAATATGTGCATTTGATTCCTTTGTTTCTAACGGGTGCTTGGATCTTATGCTTGTCCACTGGATCATGTCTGGGGAGAATGATAGGATGCCCTAGCAAGCTTGTGTCCGTAGGTTTTGAGTTGCCACTGGGGGGTTTTTGAAGAGCCATCGTCCGTTCCCGTCACACATACCACTTTCCATCTTGTTTCCCGCTCACCCATCCCATTAACTTGGTCTGGGCATAGGGTTGATCATTCAGGGGTTGTACCTTATCTTGTTGGAAGAAAGTTGCTTTACCTTATCTCGAAAGTTGCTTTACTCATTGATTTCGAGAAACTAGTGTTTTGCTTAGTTTGAAGCAATGCATCATTTGGATTAAGGGATCCAATTTATGAAATTATCCCTTGGGAGCGAATGGATAATGTGGTCACCTAGTCCATGCCTAAAAAAGCTTGCAGCATCTCACGGAACTCAAAAATGTTTTTCCGTTAGTCTTTTATACCCTGAGGAGGAATTGTTCAAGAGTCCCCGAAATGGTTTGGGATGCAATTTGCAACTGGGCATATCAAGAAAATCAACATTCGGATTGAGGAACAGTCATCTCCGTTGGATTCCTGACACAGGATTTTAGCTAGAGATAAGAAACCATGCCTCTGAAGTGGATGGACAATGTGGTCACCTATTCCATGCCTAAACAAGCACGCAACATCTCATGGAACTCAAAAATGTTGCTCCATTAGGCTTCTATGCCCTGAGAAGGAATTGGCCAAGAGTCCCTGAAATGGTTTGGGATGTCATTTGCAACTGGGCATAAAACAAAAATTGAGACTCATATTGAGGAACCGTCAACTTCGATGGATTACTGGGATAGGATTTCATCTAGAGAATCCTTCACTCATGGGTGCCATGCCTCGGAAGTTGCTTTACTCATTGATTTTGAGAGCTAGTGTTTTGCTCAGTTTGAAGCAATGCAACATTTGGATTAAGGGGTCTAATTTATGAAATCATCCTTCGGAACTGGATGGTTAATGTAGTCACCTAGTACATGCCTAAACAAACTTGCAGCATCTCGCGGAACTCAAAAATGCTACTCCGTTAGGTTTTTATGCCCAGAGGAGGAATTAGTCAAGGGTCCCAGAAATTGTTTGGGATGTGACTTGCAGCTGGGCATAAAATGAAAACTGAGACTTTGACCGAGGAATCATCAACTTCGATGGATTAATAAGATAGGATTTCAGCTAGACCACCCCTAACTCTCGGGTTCCATGCCTCAGAAGTTTCTTTACTCATTGATTTCAAGAACAAGTGTTTCACTCAGTTTGAAGAAATGCAACATTTGGATTAAGGGGTCCAATTTATGAAATCATCCATCGGGAGAAGATGGATAATGTGGTCACCTATTCCATGCCTAAACAAGCTTGCAACATCTCACGGAACTAAAAAATGTTGCTCTGTTAGTCTTTTATACCATGAAGAGTAATTGACCAAGAGTCCCCGAAATGGTTTGGGATGCGAATTGAAACTAGACATATCATGAAAATCGAGACTCGGATTGAGGAACCGTAGTCTTCGTTGGATTCCTGGCATAGGATTTTACCTATCTCACCCCTCACTCCCGGTTCCAATCCCTTAGAAATTGTTTTTTCCATCTATTTCGAGAAATAGTGTTTTGCTCAATAAGAAGCAATGCAATATTTGGATTTAGCAGTCCAATTTAGGAAATCATGCCTCAAGAGCAGATGGAAAGTGTGGTCACCTAGTCCATGCCTAAACAAGCATGCATCTTCTCATGGAACTCAAAAATGCTGCTCCGTTAGGCTTTTATGCCCTGAGGAGGAATTGGCCAAGACTCCCCAAAATGGTTTGGGATGTCACTTGCAACTAGACATAAAATGAAAATCGAGACTTGGATTGAGGAACCGTCGACTTCGATAGATTACTCGGATAGGATTTCATCTAGAGCATCCCTCACTCCCATGTGCCATGTCTCGGAAGTTGCTTTACTCATTGATTTGGAGAGCTAGTGTTTTTCTCAATTTGAAGCAATGCAACATTTGGACTGAGGGGTCAAATTTATAAAATCGTCCCTTGGGAATGGATGGATAATGTGGTCACCTAGTCCATTCCTAAACAAGATTGCCGCATCTCATAGAACTAAAAAATGATGCTCCGTTAGGTTTTTATGCCCTTACGAGAAATTGGCCAAGAGTCCCTGAAATTGTTTGGGATGCGACTTGCAACTGGGCATAAAACGAAAACCGAGACTCGGATTGAGGAATCGTCGACTATGATGGATTAATAAGATAGGATTTCAGTTAGAATGCCCCACTCTCGAGTGCCATGCCTCGAAAGTTGTTTTCCTCATTTATTTCGAGAACTAGTGTTTTTCTCAATTTGAAGCAATGCAACATTTGGATTATGGGGTCCAATTTATGAAACCATCCCTCGGGAGCGAATGAATAATGTGGTCACCTAGTCCATGCCTAAACAAGCTTCCAACATCTCACGAAACTCAAAAATGTTGCTTCGTTAGGCTTTTATGCCCGGAGGAGGAATTCACTAAGAGTCCCCGAAATAGTTTGGGATGCGACTTGCAACTGGTCATATCACGAAAACCGAGAGTCGGATTGAGGAACCATCGACTCCGATGGATTACTAGGACAGGATTTCAGCTAGACCACCCCTCACTCCCAGGTTCCATGCCTCGAAAATTGTTTTACTCATTGATTTCAAGAACTAGTGTTTTGCTCAATTTGAAGCAATGCATCATTCAAATTAAGGGGTTTACTCTGGCTGGCATTTTTTTGCAAATGGTTTTGAGAGACTTGTTGACGGCCTCAACTTGTCTATTTGTCTGGGGATAATAAGGAGAAGAATGACTATGTTTAAACTCCAGCTTAGATACTAGCACTTTCATCATTTGGTTATGAAAGTGACTGCCATGATCAGTGACAATCTCACTCGGGATACCGAAGCAGATGATAATTTGATTGAATACAAATAAGGCGACAGTCTTCCCATCGGATTTAATTGTAGGCATGACTTCGACCCACTTATTAAAGTAGTCAATGACCACGATAATGTGTTGATGCCCCACAACCGAAGTTGGGTTGCAATCCATGAAATCCACCCCCACTTGGTGAAGGGACCGACAGTAATGATTGGGTGAAGAGGGCCTGGATGCGAGCGCATTTTCTGAGTGAACACCTGGTAGTGGTGACACTTCTTAACCGCTTCAATAAAATCTTTAAAGATAGTAGGCCATAAACAACCGACTCACAAATGTTTTTGGGTTGTTGTAAACCTGGATAGATGACCACCACAAGCCCCACTGTGGCAATCGTTCAGGACTAACTCGGCCTCTCCGTGAGTTAAACAACGACGCAAGATATTGTCTAATCTTCGATGATACAAATTGTCACCGATGATAGTATAATTCTTAGCTTGGTACCTTACACGGCATCGGTCGTCTCGCGAGAGATGTTGAGGGAACTTCAAAGTTTGGAGATAGAGAACAATGTTTCCATACCAGGGGCCAGATGATGAGACAAGAAAAATCTATTCGTATGTGAACAAATCAACATGGATAACATCCTCATCTTATCATGGAAAGTCGAATATTAACTTTGCGAAGACTGGTGATTTCTTGGATTTCGTAGAAACGAAATTGAGATCAAACTCTTATAAAATGACAATCCATTTATTATATTTTCCTCCTATGATACGCCTGGTAAGAACGTATTGAAATGGATTGAAATCGGCAATCACAATAGTCTTGCAAATTAATATATAATGACGCAAATGTTGGACTGCGTGGACGGTAGCCAAAGCTAGCTTTTCAACGTGAGAATAATTAAGATCAGGGCCAACTAAGTTTCGACTAAGATAGGAGATGATGTGCTCGTAGAGCTCATCATTCTCTTGAACCAGAACCATACCAATCATCTCCTCAGATGTGGCGATATAAAGCAAGTAATCTCTACTGTAGTCAGGAGGCTTCAATAGAGGTGTCGATACCATGGCTTTCTTCAAAGCATCGAAGGACTCATGGGCTCGCTCATCCCAAATAAAAGGGGTGTCCTTCAAAAGGCGCATGAAAACCTTAGTGATATTGGCATAATTCACTATAAACCGACAAAGAAAGTTAGCTTTCCCTGCAAACCTTAAAGTTGTCTAATCATGCGCGAGGGAGGCAATTGAAGTATTGCCTCAACCTTTAGTGGATCTACCATGATCTCGGTCTCAGAAACTAAAAAACCTAAAAGACAACCAGACTTAACACAAAATATGCACTTGTGAGGGTTCAATCGAATTCTATAGTAACTACATCTTTCAAAAAAAAAATGAAGGTGCATAGCGTGATCCGCTCTCTTGCAAGAGTGAGCAGCAAGATCAAGGTAAGCTTCGACTATATGCTTAAGATTGTGAAAAGCAAAAGTCAAGGCATGTTGAAAGGTTGCTCCGACGTTTTTAAGGCCGAAAGGCATTTTCCGATAAGCGAAAGTACCCGAAGGACAAATAAATTTCGTCTTGTGTTGATCCTTGGGTTTAATTTGAATTTGGTTATATCCTGAAAAATCCATCCATAAAAGAAAAAAATTCGCTTCCTGCACACAAGTCGAGAATCTGATCGATGAAAGGTGTCGAGAAGTTGTCTTTAGGACAGGCTTTGTTCAGGTCACGAAAGTACATACATACATGGATGGTTCCTTTCTTCTTATCCACAGGAACGGGATTGGATACCCATTCAGTCAAGGGAACCAGGTAGATGAAGCCAACATTAAGTAGCTTCTCCACCTCTTCCTTAATAGCAGGGGCCTTCCAGGGGTTGACAGCTCTAAGACGTTGCCGAACAGGTTTATCATCCAGATAAGTTCTAATCTCATGCTCGACAATACGAGGGTTGATTCCTGGCATCTTTTCATATGACCAAGCAAATACGTCTCGGAATTCCTTGAAGAGTTCGGTGCAGATCATGATTTCTTCTGGCAAACAATCCGCACCGATATTAACGTTTTCAACCTTGCCAAGGGTACGAGAGATATCGATCGTGATGGTAGGAGAAATACTCGCCATGTTTCCTTTGGCATAAATGTCGTGCGTATCAAGTGGAACTACGGCGTGACCAACTATCTCACTCAAAGTAGATCGAAAATCATCTTGTTCGATTCTTTCAATATCTGGGAGAAAATAAGAGCGGTGATGCATATCATCCCAAGGTTTGTTGGAACAATTCATGGCTTCGTTGATAGCTTCATCCAAAGGCAAAGTTTCATCGAGACAATCATGCGAACAAGACAACGAAGTGGCCTACACGGGCCTAAGAATGGGATCCTCCTCGTCTGTCGGTGAGGTAAAAGGATCAGGATCGATAGAAGAGTCAAGAACACCTAGATACGCAATCTCTGTTGCCAATAGCGGCATGGCCATTCCAACATGCATCTAACCTTCACAAGACGAAGTCATGGAAGGTAGGGTCCATGGATCACTAAACTAGGAAGTGTGGAAAGGAATTGACCTCCCGGTCGAAATGGGCCTATTATCGCACGGTTTGTAGGAAGGGTTTAAGTAGCTTGAGTCAAGGCTTAAAACCGGCGTAACAGGAGCTTCCCCACCCACTGTCACCTCGATGGGGGGCTCTTTCTATTTAGGAGGGCTAGTCCAAGGGAGACGTCCCTATGTAATCTGGGTTTCTAAAGGGCTAAAGGTATAATGGATCAAAGTGATAGGTTCCCTTTACAGATTACTGCCAAAGATGAGATAGTCAAGAAGAATGTCTTCCACTGGATGGCACCTATTTGCGAGACAAAACAAATAAACTAGAATATGTGCTGCAGTGGTTAGTTCTTCAAAGCATATAGTGACTATCTTCAAATATGTATGAGCAAATGATCAAATGCTATTATTGACGAAGTCAATGATTGCTAAACAAAGACCAATGACTAATATCACTCCTTCAATAAATGCATAAGAGATAATGAGCATTCAATGTACACGATTAAATCCTTGTATTAAATCACAATGCACTTTATATCATAAATCAAATCTGCTCATTAATAGATTTTGTTGCTGCGTCACAATGTAGAAATAGGTGATTGCAGCCCTATATTTGCTAGACAAATAAGTGGACGTTGTGCCTAATAAGCCAATGAAGAATTTAAAACTTAAATGTCTATCAAAGGATGAGAAAAACCACAATGTTCTTTGCACTAAATAAAGTCTGAAA